>JARVGS010000548.1:10857716-10868638 GCA_031762315.1 Hypsolebias antenori | reverse complement strand
ACAAATACAGAGCTTTATCATTTAATAAGTCTCTGACTTTGTACAGTACTGCAATGGATTTAGCTATTTTTATTCTTTCAGAATAATCTGAGTCTCGTCGTCTTCCTGCATGTGGGTTCTAACATGTTTTGGTCAGATCATGTCAAAAGCACTTCATGATGATTAAGTTTCTTTTGTACGTAAGCGGCGTTAAATGACGTGCCTGACCTACACAGGACGATAAAGAAGTACGAACAGGGCAGACTTTGTCATATATATTAACATTATAGAGAACTATTTATTTTACATAACAGCACAAAACCTCACAGTGTGGCCTGTAGATGTCCAGCTGAAGATCTCCAACTGTGCCCTACAGCTTTTCATAAAGCCTCAGAAACAATGCATTAAATGTAAATATTGTTATGGAAGGTCAACGGTTGATAAAATTGTGATACGTCAATGGTCACTGATAAAATTTGCTCAGAAACTAAAACTTTCCTTATCGAACTGCATTTTTATCAATATTATTATTACGGTAGTTGTATTGGTACAGTAGTCCCTCAGTACTTGGTGGTTTGTTTTTTCATAGACTTGCTTCATCGCGGTTTTTCAAAATAAGATTGGACATGACACACGATTGGCTTATTTTATTTATTCATTTATTCATTCATTTAAAAGAAAAAAGAAACAACAGATTCATCAAAAAAAGGAAAAAAACATTGAATTTGGCTGATGGATGGATGAGCCGCATGATCGGCATGGAATTTTTTATTTAAAATTATTTAGCACCTGCTGCACCTTTGTGCAGCCCATACTGCAGGATAAACGTCCTGCTGCAGCTGATCAGCTGTTCTTGTGCAGAACAGAGAAGTGGGCGTGGCCTAGAGCGCTTGCAGGTGGCACAGAGCAGAGGAGGCAGGGAACTGAAATCATTTGCGCTTGTGATCAGAAGCGCAAATATATAATCCGGAAATCACAATGTATGATTTTTTAAAAATAATTTATTTGTATATTACTGCTACAAATAAGTATTTGAACAGCTGCCATTCAGCAACAGTTCTGGCCCTCAAAGACCTGTAAGTCCACCTCTAAAAAGTCCATCTCCACTTATTATTCTAAATTAGAAGCACCTGTTTGAGGTCGTTATCTACATAGACAAACCTGTCCACCCCACACAATCAGTAAGATGTGTGTATAATGTTTGTATAAATTTTCTTTTTTTTTAAATCAACAGCAATATCAAGACGCCATCAAAGCGCATAACGCCGGCCGGCCTGTCAGCTTGTCCGATCTCCCGGTGCCACCCGGTAACGTAGTGAATGTTCTTTTGCAGGATTGTGCCGAGTTGCCTGAATTGATGAGTTTACTCGTGTGCGTTTCGTCTCTAGGCTGCCCACCTCTTCAGGGCTCAGAGGGGAGTCAGCAGAACTTCATGGGCGTCTTGGAAACGGCTATGAAGATTGCAAATCAGGATGCAGACGCAGAGGATGAAGAGGAGGAGGAGGGACAAAAAGAAGTTGCTATGGTTTGGGGAAAAGCACTCATAAGAGAAGATAAAACTTTGTCGTCTTCCACAGTTGTGGCAGAAATTCTCCTTCGACACGCTCTACATTCATCATACATACACAAGAACCTGCCAACCATTAGTTACCACCATTAAGATGTGTCTATTTAGCTTTAAGAACGTTTCTTATAAATATTGTTCCTGGCCAGCGGGACTCTGTAACTAACGCCTGTTTGATGGAAGCAGTTGTGTGGTGGATGTGAGGGGTCCTCGGTGATCGGGGTGGCTTTATTGGTCACTGAGCGGCTGTAGATGTCTGACAGGGAGCACTGAGGTGAGCCAGTTATCGCACTTGATTGTTTAATTATTCTGTGTAATTTGGCTTTCTGTTTCACATTGATGAGGATGAACCAGGATGAAATATTAAACGTTGAAATGGACTCGATCAGGGACTTGTAAATCAAGGTCCGAGTGCTCCTGCTGACATGAAAGCTCTTCAGTTTCCTCAGCAGGTAAAGACGTTGTTGAGCCTTCTTATAAACTGAGTCAGTGTGCTGTGGGAAAGACATGTGACCATCTCTGTGCCAAGGTAGTTAAAAGCATCCACCTGCTCCACCTGCTGTCCGTGGATGGTCAGTGGTTTTAAACAAAGGTTCTGGTGTTTGGGCTCGACTCCCACAGCACAGTTCCGTAGTCTTTGAGATGCTCAGCTCCAGCGAGTTGAGTGAGAACGTCATGAGGAGACCGTCTGCTCATAGTGAGACAGAGCATCAGGTCTGGTCAGCTGCGCCACCAGAGCCATCTGCATATTTAAAGAGGACCATTCCTTCACTGTTGCATGAAATAGTTTGTGTAATAGAGAATAGGAGACTGAATCCATAAAATCAAGCTCAAATGAACCTGAACATCTGACAGATGTTGCAGCAGCGTATTAATATTCACAGTGTCAAAGGCAGAAGATAAGTCCATGAACAAAATCCTAGTGTGAGCGTGGACAGAGTCTAGATTTTGTGCTACCATGTCCAAAAGTATGAGGCTTGCATCCTCCACACCACGTCTGTAGGCAAACGAATGGATCCAGTTGGTCAGCCAGCTGCTCACACGCCACTCTCTCCATACATTTGCTCAAAACTGGTGTTAATGCTACTGGTCTGTAATCTTTTAGGTTTTTGTCTTGTGTCTTCTTGGGGATTGGAACAATGTGGGATTCCCTCCACTGACTGGGGACACAACCAGAATCCAGTAGCTTCTGTAGCAGTTTAGTAAGGGGTCCAGTTAGCTGTATGGAGCACTCCTTCAGCACTCCTTCAGCACTCCACCAGGACCAGGGGCCTCGTGTGGGCTAACTCGATGCAGGATGGAAGAGACACGCCGTTCATCAATAATAATGTCTTTGAGAGCTGTGCTGGTAATTTGTGGTTGGAGTGGAATTGTTGTTGAATCTGGTGAAGTATTTGTTCAGTTGTTCTGCAAAGGAGGTTGGGTCCAGGCAGTCTACTGATGTAGGCTTGGAAGCTCTGCCCATCATGGTATTTAAACCCCGCCATGCATCCCTTGGGTTTCCAGAAGTTAACTTTCTAGTTTATTCTTATATTCTATTTTGATATATTTTCCTTTCCTTTAAACTCCTTTTGCAATTCCTTCACCTGTTGCATATCTCCTTTTAAGAAAGCCTTCCTCTTTAGAACCAGGCAGGCGTTCATGTCCTTGGACTTGTTATTGTTTGGATAGATTATCCGTTTGGTGGGAGTGACGCTGTCCTCAGGAAACAGAATATAAGAAGTTATCAAATCTGTTAAAACAACAAGATCATCACTGCATTTATGAAATAATAAGATCCTAAACAGTCTCTCAATGTTTCAGCTGCTTTATTATTCCAGATTTTAATGGATTTTGTGAGCTGTTGCTCCATTGTATGTTTGGACTGATATTTTGGCAGCAAAAATATAACGTTATGCTCAGAGTGACCAAGAGGTGGACGTGATTTTACTGCGTATGCATTTGGGATGTTACCAAAGCACAAGTCCATTATATTTTGTCGTCTAGTTGGAATATTGGCATTTTGTTCCAAACTGGGCCAATATTTGTTGACGTCATATCTGTTAAAATCTCCCAATAAATACACAGGCTGTTCTCCCTCTGTTATATTAATAATAATAGTAATAATAATAATACATTTTATTTGTATAGTGCTTTTCTAAATACTCAGACTCTTTACATGAGTAAAAAATGAATAAAAATCAACAATGCATAAGACATAAAAACACAGTCAAACATTTAAAAAGGGCAAATTTAAACGTTAAAACTGCCGGCTATTTTTTTTTCTGCAGCCAAATTAAAATCAGGTCCTGGCACACACACTAACTGTGTAACTAAATAATCCAAATGGTCAAATTGTTATAGTGCAGCCAGGAATCTTATTTGTCTGTAGAATAAACAGGAACAAATCAAATGGCTTTATTAAGTGCCATTTCGTCTCCTGCAGCTTTTAAGACAGGCAGTTTTATTCAGTACTAATTCTGTTCTGCACTTCCTGCATCACTTTTCATCTAGTGTGTAGTTGTGGATAGTTATAAAAACACCCACGTTAAATACTTGTAAAACTTTTTTCTATTTAAATAACTTACATATAGGTCTGTTTATTTATTTATTTATTTGTGCTTGTTGATTCTAACTTCTGCAGCCTGCAGTGCGTCCACCAGTCCAAAAAGCAAAGTCTCCTGCCTCTCAGGCCCCTGGAGGACCCTCAGTTCCAAAACTGGGACCCAAAGGTTCGTTCATAGCTGCGCACGTGTGCAGCGCACGTGTGCAGCGCCTGCCTACGCGCATCGGATGTGTCACACAAGTTGTTTTCCTTACACTAAACATAGTTTCACCTCCGTTTCTCCTAATTACCTTTTCAGCTCAGCAGCAAGTAGATTTCTTGTTGCTACGGCGACAAGCCTTCCTGCGGGCAGCACTGCGATCCAAACAGATGAAGGTAAGTTCTGGACTTTGAATGTGTTCTGTTGTTTGTTTGTTTAATTGTTTGTTTGTTTGTGGCTATAAATAGTTGATGCCTGTTGGTTTGTATGCTGAGCTGGGATCAGTTAATGGATGCGTCTGTTTTCAGGACATGACGGGAGCAGCGCAGCACCTCAGACACGCTAAAGGACTGGACCCAATGGTCACCGCGGCCAAGTCTGGCCTACCTGTTGACATCACCAAGGTTATAAATATGCATTTACATTATTAGCAAATTAGCTCACAAAAAAGTTTTGTGTGCCACATCCATATATGTGAGGTATTATAATGTAAAATGTAGCTGAAAAAGAAAATAAAGTGAAACTAAAGCTCTGTTGATTTACATCCATGCGAAAATCTTTCTGCATATTTTTCTTCCGTTTTTAATCTTTCATAGTGGTGCCTGTTCTGCAAGAATATTTTTGTTCATTCTGGCTTCCCTTTGTTTATTTTTGCTTCATAAAACTCATTTGTTTCTCTGACTCAGTCCCACTGTGTAATTACAGGAATATTATGCTTGTGCCTCTGTCAGATTGACTTATTCTTCCTCAGCAGGAAATTGCACAAGCGGATATTCATTTCTTTAAATCTTTTTATTCGAGAAAAGCAGCGCTCCAATTTCCATGAAATATGACATTTAAAACGCTGCAGGTTTTCTGTCTTCATCCGTCATTCAGCTCCGTTGTCTCACAGTTAAAAAAGGTTGATGTCATAAAGCCAGTACACACACCCCTCCCCCCACACACATTGTTTTTTTCCATTTGTTTATTTTCTGAACCTTTTTTAGATGTTCGTTTAGAACAGGGGTCTGCAACCTGCGGCTCAGGAGCCACATGCGGCTCTTTGGTACCTCCGCAGCGGCTCTTTCAAGCTTTGACCAAAACTAACATAAAACTGAATTTTATTAGTTTTTATACAAACAACAAAAAAGACTACTGGTAGCTTTAGCAGTTTTCCAATTTCTTTTGCAAACTTGTGAATACTGGAACATGTACAAGGAGTAAAACATACCTACTTTAACTTTATGCTTTTTTTCTATACTTAGTTATTTTTCTACAATTAAAAAAAATCACCTAGGTTTGCATAGTTCATAGTTTTTATTAATTAAAAAAACCCTCTCTTTAAAAGAATCTGGTCTTTTAATTTGTCTTAAATTGTAAAAATATAAATTACTGTATTAGTTATTTTATCTTTATGTCACCTCTAGTGGCCACAAAAGTCCCTTCCAAAAAACCTAAAGTGGCCCATGGGCCACCAGTTGATAACTACAGCTGTAGCATGTTGTTGCGGCTCTGAACACTTTTAATTTAGTGAACGAAGGCATAAAATGGCTCTTTTGATTGTAAAAGTTGCAGACACCTGGTTTAGAATAATTTCTTACATGCAGCTAAATTATATTTTAGTGCAAGATTTATGGAAGTTTCTCAGAACATTGTTGTGATTAAGAAATTATATTTTTATGAATTAAATGCCTAACATTACTTGAAGAAATGCTTATTGCCCACCAGCATTTTAGCCAGTTTAAGCATAAAAACATCTTGTGTTGAGAAATGAAAGAGTTGTAGATGTTTTTTTTTTCAAACCTTTCGAACGAGTGATATTGGAAAATGACGTGTTGTGAATAACTCTCAGCTACTAACACATCAAATTGTTGCTCAGTACTTGTAAAACTATCTGAGGTATAGCCATTGTCGTGTTGGCTAAGCTATCTTGAATTGGACCAATAAGTTGTTCAGGTACGTCCAGTGATTAACTCGTGAAAATTTCATTCACATCTGTCAAGTGCTTCACAAGATATTTTGCTAACAGACAGAGCTCTTGTGCAATCTGTTGGCACTCAGAATATGTTTCCGGGATCAGTCTAACCTGCTACCACACTAAGTTTTAAGTCAATATTTGCAAAGTTGTCTGAGTTATCACCATTTATGTGTTTTCCAAGGTCAGTTGGCTGTGGCAGCCATTTTAAATCAGGTCAACAACAAAAAGTATTGAGTTGTACATTGGACGATTACTTTCTGCGAGTTTTACTGAAATGTGTTTCTGAAGATATTTTGATAACTAAGTTCTCTGTCTTTGCCTTTCTGTGACAGTAATTAATTATTTTCTGTTCTATTAATCGCTAGTTAAGAAATGTTTAATTATTTGCCTTGTTCTTTTGCTTACAGCTGCTCACTACAGCTTGTTTCTTGTTTCCTTCAGATTCCGAACGCTCCAGTAAGTGAGGATGATTATTCCCTGACTCGTTCCCGGACCTCTTCGGTCTCTCCTCGCTCCAGTGAAAAATACCACGCTCTTATGGATCTTTTACGAAAGCAGCACGAGGTTAAAACTTCACTTTTACCACAACTTTATCGTGTTTGTTGTTCTTTCAGTGAAGACCCACTTTATGAATCTTCTCATATCATCGTGCTCATAATGTAATCAGGTTGTGCAGAGACGAGTCTCAACTAGTATTTGTTTTTTAAATTTCAAACCGAACATGTGTTCTCATATCATGAACAGTTTCTGTTTTGTGTCTCGGTCAACAGAAATGTTTGAGCCTCTCGCAGCAGTTCACGCTCATGGGCAACATAGCCGAGGCTCTGAAGTAAGAAGTATTTATTTTTTAATGTTTATTTGCACAATACATTGCCATTTATTTAATGTGAAATCTTGTTGGAGAAAATCTCACTCACGTTGTTTACCCAGAAACGGCAGGAGAAGATTTTTGACCGTTATTTATACTTGCAAGGTCAGATTTTCAGGACAGGTTACATAAATATACATATATTACATACAATGACGTATATGCATGAAAACTAATCTCAGAAAAAAGCCACGAGCCGCATTATTTGCTCGCTTTTATACCCTGTCAGCTCAGAGTTCAGGAGGTGTCCTTGAAGCCAGCTGCAGCCTCCTTACACAGCACTCTCCATTTACCCAAACATCTGGTTCATGGGCAGAGAGAAGATTCTTGTTTTTCCCTGACAAATCTAAAACAGTTTTTTTTTTTTTTTTGGTTAAATTCAAGGGCGACTAAAGTTACAATGTATTTTTCTCAACTTGCAATAATCCAAATTAAACCATCATCTTCGGATCAGTTAAGTTGTTTTGAAGTTTTCTGGTGTCATTATTCACAGCTGTTTCAACCTGTACGGTTTAAATCAACAGAAATACTAAACAGTCTCAAAAGATAAAATTAGCAAAATGTCTTTAGATATTCTAATTGGTACACTTCTGTTTGTGTGAAATGTATTAGTTTTTCCTCTATAGTGTAATTTTTATGTCATGCATACAAGCTTTTTTTTTTACTGAATATCTTTTTATCCTGTGTACACTTGTACATGTTATAACCTTTATTCTGACACCGCAGTGTGACTGTTTGTGCATAGAGCTGACCTGTGGCTTTTCAGAAATTAAATTAGCTCGTTATGTTGGATTTTTATGGAAGTTTCTGTCTCTTCAGGTTTGAGAAGCTGGTCGAGGAGTGCATGAAGTACATAGAAATACTGAAGGATGCCCACGCTAAGGGCCACCCGGTCCCCAAGTGCCGCACAGAGGAAAGAACCGTAAACTCAGTCAAGTCAGTCGTGTTTTACAATCTTAAGTTACTTTTTTCTGTTAGTCCCAAAAGTTTAATGGAAGGAAACTGGACTTGCTTTCTTGTTTCTAGAAGATTTTTCACTTCTCATCCAAAAGTTGTTTTTATTTATTATTTGTTTTGTTCCAGTTTTGCACTGAGTAAAAAAAAAAAGATTAAAAAAAAAAACTTGCAATGACAATATCACCAGCGATAAACCCTTATTCATTCATGCAACCTTTATTTATACAGGTTAATCCCATTGAGCCTCGGGACTCATTTACAAGAGAGACCTTATTTTAACAAAGAATGATGACAACAGTGAATAACAATGACAGCATTAGACGATCGCAAAAGAGGCACACAAAATTTTATTTTTAACAAATCAAAACAAAATAGCAACCAAAAGGAGAATCAAAAGAAAAGAAGAAAAAATGGATTAAAAAAAAACCAGCTACATTATAAGGCGGTGTAAAAAACTAAAACAGGAACATGTCAGCATTGGTTTTTCCCAGGAACTTAACAGATGTTTGAAGCCACTTAGAGAGGCCAAGGTCGAGAACTTCAGATCTTTTTACAAGATAGTCCAGGAAACAGGAGTGGAGTAGGAGAAAGCCCTTTTGCCTAATTCAGTCTTCACTGAGGGGACACTGCAGGTAATAATGTCCTGAGAGTGCACGCTGTAGCTGCACTCATGCAGAGACATGTAGGAGGAGATGTATGAAGGCAGTAGACCAAGAAGTGATTTAACGATGAAAATGTACCAGTGGAAGTGCCATGCGTGACGCTAATGATTTCCACTTAAGTTACATTTGCACAGTGACTGGGAGGAAAAGGTCTTTCACAGTGTTGGAAGACAAGTGTGTCTGTGTCTCTATAGTGGCTGCAGTGACACCAAAACACAAAGTGGAGCAACACTTTACCAGCTAACACACTAGCTTCAATGCTAACTAGCCCCCTGGTGGCTCACAGCAGACAGAAGAATGTCAGAGCAGCTTTGAGCAGGCAGATGTTTTTCATGAGGCATTTTCCGGTATGGCGCTCTTGAAAGAAGCAATGATGAAACATGCGAAAAATAATGTATTTGAAAAGAGTAAAAGATGCAATGATTAGTTAAAAATGGTTTTATATGTACAGCACTTTGTTGCAGCTGTGGTTGTTTTAAAGGACTTTATAAATAAAGTATTATTATTAAAAATGCTGAGGATCAATATTAATGTCACATGATTCACTTAAAAATGTCACTGTATATTATATTACATTACTGATATTTTGTATCTGCAAGAGTTGTGTTATTCTGAAATGTTACAAATGTGTTCATTCCTACAAAACAGTTAATAAACTATTTATAAAATACACAGAATTTTAAATGTTACAGATTGAGTTTAACATAAAAAAATGTTTTATGTTTAAATATAAGTTAATAAAGCATCAGCTATGCCCCCTTCTTTAGGACTGGAGCCAGTCTCATCTGCTTTTGTGTGAAGGCAGGGGACACCCAGGACAGGTCTCCAGTCTGTCCCAGAGACACCCAGGACAGGTCTCCAGTCTGTCCCAGAGACACCCAGGATAGGTCTCCAGTCTATCCAGAGACACTCAGGACAGGTCTCCAGTTCATCACAGAGACAGCCAAAGAGACAAACAACCATCCACTCTCCCAGTCACAGCTAAGAACAATATACAGTCACACAGAAGAACCAAAAAGATTCAAACTGTGGACTCAAGTTCTCAACTGAGAGTTCTAATCACTAATTACTAATAATAATTGATCGTATTTACTAAGCTAAATCCTTTTTTTCATTCAACCTTTATTTAGGCAGGTTAATCTCATTGAGCCTCGAGGACTCATGTACAAGAGAGACCTTACTGATAATCACTGTATGGAGTCTTTAATAATACTGATCAGATCAGATATGATCAGGCAGTCATGTTTTCACATTTTACTGGTATAATTAATACTATAATTAAAGTTGAGCCATGCAAATTTGTATCAAACAAGTAGCCCTTCGTGTCTCTCGGTCCCACTGAAGTCGCTCTCAATCTCAAAAAGGTTGGTGACCCCTACTGAATGTCATGATTTCAGCTCCCTGCCTCATCTACTCTTTGCCAACTGCAAGCCCTCTTGGCCATGCCCACTTCCACACTCTGCACGGTGAACAGCTGATCAGCTGCAGCAGGAAATTTATCCTGCATTATGGGTTGCACAAAGGTGCACAATGTGCTAAATAATTTAAAATAATTTATTTTATATACAAATTCCATACCGATCATACAGCCCATCCAACAATCAGCCAATTGTGTGTCATGTCCACGCTTATTTTGAAAAACTGTGATAGAGCAAGTCCACAGTAAATGAACTGTGAAGTAGTGAGGAACTATCGTATATTGTTTAATTCAATCATTTTAAAACTCTGTACTCTTTTTAATTTACCAGAAACATCAAAATAAATGCTCAACCCATACTGAAACCTGTTTCAGAGTCTTACCACCAGCATTACTGCCACTAGCTGGTAAGGTGTGTGACTTCCATTTTTGAACTCTGAACCCCGCCCACTAGAGCCGTTATACTAGAGTATATTGGAACACCAGCTGTACCGTGCTGTACTGTGCTGTACCAGCACAAATGGAAAACAGGCATTAGATATATAATAAACCAACTGAAATGCATTGCATGAGAGAGTAGAAACTGTTGCACAAAGGATTTCAGTTATTTGCTTCTTGACAGTCAGTACTTAACTATAGGGGTGCACCGATTGCAGTTTTTTGGCCGATCACTGATTTCTACAAAGTCTGACTTGCTGATTCCGATTTTGGCCGATACCGATTTTGTTTTATAAGCAACACTGTTAGATGTTGTAAGGTCACAATGCGCCTTCA
>JARVGS010000548.1:10843955-10854225 GCA_031762315.1 Hypsolebias antenori | reverse complement strand
CTTTTTTATAGAAACGTTTCGCCCTCTATCTGGAGGGCATCATCAGTCAGAGGAGTTCCAGTAAACTGTTTCTCCATCAAGCAGCAAACACCTTAAGTGGACCAACCAGTTTGCTGGAGCCAAGATGGTTTCTGGTTTCACAGCCAAAATGGTTCAAGGCAACAAAGTTCATGCTCAATCATCCTTGAACCACTTTGGCTGTGGCTGCCTGCCTGGGAGGAGTCGACAAGGGACAGGACGAAACCATCTTAGCTCCAGTACTGCTTGGTGGGGAAACAGTTTGCTGGAACTCCTATGACTGATGAAGCTCTCTGGATAGAGGGCAAAATGTCTCTATAAAAAAGAAGCTGTCCAGATGACCTGACTGAGAATTATTGGATTTCATGACGCTGGTTCTCTGAGTAGCATCAGTGAGTGTCTCGTTTTGGGAGCACTCGGTGTGACATCATCAGAAGCTCCTGTTACATTACACCAGCCAGTACTGGGTTAGAAAAAAAGGCTTTCAGTGTCAGAGGGCTTTCTTTAAATTTACAGTTTGGGTCAAAAAAACTTTTTTTTTTTAATTTCATGTTGGATTGTTTGGTTTTGCTAGCCATGTTTTTTCCATGCGAACCCTAAAAAAAATAAACAAAGATCATCAACCACATCGTCAGCTCGAGTGCTTTTACCCTGAAATAATTAAATTACTCAGAAAACGGTTTAAGACAGACCAGTTCATAAACAAACATGTGCAGTACTTGAGCAACCTTTTTACAGAAATGCATGACTGCGCAGGTTGATTATTGTTTTGCGTGAAACAACACAGCTCTAAAGAATAATTAATTTACTCAGGCATTGCCTGCAGGGAGCAGTCTTCACTTTAGATGCCAGTTTAGTCAAGACCCTTTGTGTGTTTGTGTTTGTTTGTTTGTTTGGAAAAGGCCCCGTCCCCTCGGGCTAAACCCAGACATGAAGCCAGTGGCAAAAGCAGCCAGCCCAACAACTCTCCTTCACAGTACAACCTCCACAGCTTCAGCCTCCTCAACTACGACAGGGAGCGCTTCGAGAGAAAGGTACTTCTTATCCAAGACTTCCACTCTTCTAACGGTTGGAGTAGGTCAAGGTGGGAAGGAGACGTTCATTACGGTCGTCTTTTAGATTGCAGATTACCAGAAGAGCCGGCGAGATCCCCCATCTGATCTGATCCAACAGCACAAAGAGGTTACACGCAGACTTCAGTGGCAGAAAGCACAGCTGGAACGAGCTTCTCCTGCTCTGCTGTCAGGTAGCGGCTCAGAATTATAAAAGTTTATCTGAACTTGATCTCAACGCGACTGTCATCGGGTGACGGTTAAACGTGAACCAAATTATGTTTGTTAAAAGCCTTTTGATATCGCTTGGAGTCAAAATTTGACGTCACTTTCACGTCTTTAATAAGTGCACAGACATATTTGAGCGCACATGAATATGACTGATCCATTTAAGAATGCTGTTTCATCATTAAAGCACGTGACTGATGTTTCTGTCTGCAACATGTGCAGAATATGAACACGTGCTGCGGCGACTCGTTCAAGGACTTTCTGAGTCTGTGAAGAAATTCTCCAGCCAAGGCAACAGGGTGAGTGCAGGGTCAGGGTTGACGTCAGATACATGTTTGTTTAAAAAAAAAAATAAAAAAAATTTTCACTTGTTTTTAAATAGGATGCTGCTAAAGATGCACTGGGCAGATTGAAGATGGTAGAAAGTGAGGTAAGGCCTTTTCAGAAACATGTGACCCCAACTATACTGTTCAGGTCTCTCTTGTAAATGAGTCCCGAGGCTCAATGGGATTAACCTGTATAAATACAGGTTGAATCAATATGCAAAACATTGGAAGATGTGTAAAATGTAAAAAAAAAAAAAAGAAGAGTGCAATGATTTTCACACCTCCTAAACTCATATTTTATTCTCAGTATAACGTGGTATACATATCCCAAGATGAAACTAAGAAGTTTTAACATTTTTTATGAAACAAGGTGGTTTTAATTGTATTGTAGTAACACATCTGAAAGTTTGGACAGAGGCAACAAAGTACTGTAAAAGTAAGTGGTACAGATAAGAAGCATCTGGAGGAAAATTTCACATTTTAGTTTTAGGGGGCAACAGTTCAGTATTAAGACTGGCTGTAAAACAAGTCAAATCTCTCAGAAGTAAAGATGGGCAGGGGTTTACCAGTCTGCAAAAAACTTTCTAAAAAATAGTGGAACAGTTTTGAATAATGTTCCTCATTGGAAATGCTTTAAATATCCCATCGTCTACATATTAAAGAGGAGAAAGACCATCCAGCCTGTTATCAGCTCTCAGTACAAAAACATGCCTCTCTCTGATGGTATGAGGGTGCATTAGCCCCTCTGGCATAGGCAGCTTGCACATCTGGTTTTAGAACAACAAGTGCTCCCATCCAGCAAAGAAGACCCAGGACTGTTGAACAGCAGAATCCTACATCAACCAAAAATTAAACATTCTCCTAAAATAAAACCTCCAGCAGCTGATCTCAGTTCTTCTAAACAATGTTTCTAAACTCTAAACGCTCTAAAAGAGAACAGAATGTCATGACTTCAGTTCCCTGCCTCCTCTCAGCCACAGCTGCATTCAGCCATTTACAAGCGTTCTTGGCCACGCCCACTTCTCCACTCTGCACGGAGAACAGCTGATCAGCTGCAGAGGAAACCACCTGCAGTGTTGGGCTACACAAATGTGTAGCAGGTGCTAAATAATTTTAAATTATTTATTTTAAATAAAAAATTCCATGCCAATCGTGCGGCTCATCTATCAATCAGAAAAACTGCAGTAGAGCAAGTCCGCAATAAACGAACCATGAAGTAGCAAGGGACTACTGCGCTGGCTGTTTCTTTAAAAAGGGGGGATGTTTCATGGTGGTAGGCCTGTCGCGATAAACAATAAATCAATTATCGCATGATGAATGAAAATTATCAACGTCTTTTTCATTTATCGGCTTTATCGTTTCTACATCTCTCTTTATACTGAAGACACTGGATGACAAAAGGCTCAGCTCCAGTGCTCTTCACTGACCCCTCATTTTAACTGTCCAAAATCATGTTTTTGGATGCTAAAAGCAGCTAAACTGAGAAGCTAAGCTACGAGCTAAGCTACAAGCCGACCTCAGGGAAAAAAAAAGTCTCTGTCAAAGCTCCAAAATTCATGGTTGTCACCTGTGTCTTCGTGTAAAAAGTTGTTTTTCTCTGCAGAAAAAAAACCTGCAAACTTGTTTACTGATTTTTTTTTTTATTAGAAGCTTTGTGTGAAAAATGCTATGCTAAAGAGCTCAAACCATCGAGCGTCCGCCATTTTGAGAACTGAATAAAAGCAGGAGAGACAGCCCATGTCACGTCAAGGGGCTCCCTCCCATTTTTCTTAGAGACACGCTGCTCGCCCCATCACTATCCATCCTTCTGTTCAAACAGTCTTATACTGCCATCCGGTGGTCAGAAAAAGATACTACACTCGAAACAAATTAACCAACATTTCTTCTTAAATTTGACAATTATTACTAATTATTGTTAATTTTCAAACAATATTACCGTTTATCTCAATAATTTGTGAGACAATTAATCGCCCAGCAAAATTTGTTATCGTGACAGGCCTACACGGTGGTAAATAAATCCCCAACTGTTTTCATTTGCTACTTTAAAAATTCCAGTTTCCTTAATTAAAAAAAATTACACTTTCTCAGATTAAACATTTGATATGTTTCACGTTGAATAAAACACAAATTTGCAAGTCTTTGCATTTTTTATTTTACATAACATTCCCAACTCTGTCAGGATTTGGGCTGTATATGTGTTATTTGTGTTTGCTGAAACAGTACAGTGTGTAATTTTAGCTTTTCTCTTGTTCAGCTTGAATCCCTGAAAAGAAAACGCACGGGATGAAAGAAGAAGAACAAAGCGCAGGCTTGGCTGGAGAACCGTTGTCTCTCTCGCTCGCTCACTCAGATGCTACAGTGGGTAACCTCAAGCTTTTTTTTTTTTTTTTTTTGAAGAAAGCTGCGTGACCCAGCCTGTTAACTCTGTCGCTCTGCAGCTTCCAGATGTTGTGGGTTGCCACCATAATCACTTTAAAAAAAAACTACAACTACGAGACACGCAACTATTACAGAAAACATTTAAAGGCATGACATTTTGATGGAGAGGGTGACATTTTGCACTTGTACAAAAAGCAAACACTACCGGTACATTTTCTTTTCTTAGATCCTTTGGAATTTATTGGGGAATAAATTAATTTAAAAGGTTTATGTTTTACATTTGACACCAACTCTTTTGGTGACTAAAAATGACCAAAAATGTGTGTGTGTCTGTGTCTACACGCTCTGAAGTGTGTTTAACCATTGAACTAAGGTGGTGTTAACCTTTTCTAGCTACGCTTTGTGTGTGTAATGAGCTTAATAATCTGTTCGCTCCCGGATTACAGTAATCTGCTTCGTTTGGAGTGTTGTGATATGGGAATAAGAGGGGGAGCTTTGGGGTGCTGGAGCCTACATCCCATAATGCTGGATTAGTTTCATGTCGCCAAGGAGATGGCTGGCTCCAGACGTCGCGTGACTTTCAGAAGGCGTGTGAACGCAGAGCTCAGCTTTGAGCTCCTTCTTTATTAGCCATTTTTCTCTCCATCATCACTTCTTTTTTATTTTTTTCATTTGCACATATTATGAGATTATCCACTTTTTTTTTTTTTTTTTGCAAAAAAATAAGACTGTCCTGCGGAGATCCCAGCAGCTGCAGAGTGGACCCTGAGACATCTATCCATGGGACGTCTCTGCTGTATCGCTGTGGCCGAGTCATTTATCATCAGACATCTCTAAAATAAATTATCTGTAATGTTTGAAACCGCACTCAAGCTTAAACAACAAAGAAAAAAAATCCTTCCTCTGACAAATGTAGATGTCTTGAAGCAACGCTGAATGTGCACAAATACAATCAACTGTGTCGCGGTACCAACACCCTGAACCTGTTAGTTTGACAACCTGCAGCTCGATTCACAGCCTGGTTGTAGCAGTTTTTAATTTCAATTTTGTAAATGTGTGTAACTTCTAGACAGCAAAAAATCTCTGGTTAGATATAGTCATGTGACACAACGTTGGATAATTCTGTGTTTAAACTAATCTGCCTCCACTGGGAAACTAATAATCCTGCTTTAGGTTGGACCTCAATACAGCAAGGATTTTTAAATGTAAAACCTCTTTCCCCCTCTTGATTAATTAAGATGGACATTTTTTGACACTGATGTCAGTATTTTTAATGGAATAATAGAAGAATGTTTAACATGGGATGATAGTTTAAAAAAAAGGGCAATCTGTTTGCAAAGTTCATTCCCTTCAAATTATGTAGTTTCCTTTTGTCAATGCTTCAACGCAACACTGTTTCCAGCCTTTAGAGCTAATCTGCATACTCTTGCAAGCAGTTATTGATTTCTATTAATTTCTGAGCAGCACAGAAGTGAATTTTCAAGCTGTTAAAAGTTGAATCTGAGCCAAGTGAGTCCATTTATGCTGCCTGTCTCTGATGCATTAATGCAGAAGTGCAGTTTAAATGCTGATTAATCTGAAAGGCTTTGCATTAAGAGAGATTTAAATGACATAACTTTGACAAAAAAAAATTAAAGCAGACTTGGTGGATTATGCTGCTGCTTTTTCATTTAGGTTTCCATGCATCTCAGATATATAGTAGATGGAGCCACAACGGGCTGCTTGTGATGGCAGAAGAAAAGACATTACATCTAATTTTTTTTTCCCCAAGTGCCATTAGCTACTTTTATATCCACCTTTTTTGGTATTAAGGTTTACATTTTTTCCTCTCTGTATTAAATGCTCAGGTGTTTGGCTTTATGAGTAAATTCATGACATTCAGATATTTATCCAACAAGAACAAATTAAGAGTCAAACTGACTGAGACCGAAAACATCAGCGTGGTTTTTAAGACACGGACATTTACCTTCAATGTTGTGTGTGTGTGTGTGTGTGTGTGTGTGTGTGTGTGTGTGTGTGTGTGTGGGAGAGAAGGTTCATGCAACAAAACATATCTGTTGCATTCTTGGTTTGAGATGAGTTGGAGGTGCCTGCAACAACTCTGGTGCGCACATTGTTAAATATGTTCTTAATTCAAGTGTGTGTGCTTCTGCGACTCGTGCATGGAAGTTGAATTCCTCATGAACGCTTTTCGCCAAGTTGCAGTCCAGTTTAGATGCACCTGACAGTCTCTGCAGAGAAGTGCACAAAAACACGCCCCTAATGGTAAAATATTCTATGTTCCTTTCGGGACTATCAAACAAAATGACAAAAAGTTGGAAAAATAACATGAAGAATTGCTGGATATATTTATGAATATGTTGTCTATTTTTTACTTGTGTAGTATTATAGTTCAAATTTGATAATTACCGTTTTTAGAAGATAACTAAACCCAAAAGTCCGTAATGTTTTGTCTATTCGACACTTGTGAAAATACAGTTTTTAGGCAGAATTAACTCGTTTGGTTGTTTAAACAACTTTCTCGTCTCCGGTACGATACTGTAGCAGCTGCACGCCTGAAACCGTGTAAGGTTTGAACCTCGGCTCATCTCAGAGGAGCAGACAAACCTCCTCATAACTTCCTGGACTCTGAAGCCATCCTGTTGTCGTGGCAACAAGCCCATCAGCATTCAATGTGGTGGGGCAGAGGGACATATTAAAATTTGTCTTCCTGGTGACTCGCACTCCTCTGTTGCAATCGCAGCAACGCACACGCAAACTCTGTCACACTCTTTATTAAGAATTGTTTTATTTATGTCTATGTAAAAAATATTAAGCATTTATAAGTTTCTTTCTGATCAGCTGGAGTAAATGTTTTCATCTACTGTTGAACATATTTAAATCATCTAATTTGCAGAAGGGCAATCAGTTTAAATGTATTTATGTACAGTAACTAAACAGCATAATACACTCAGTCTCTATTTTTATGAGCAACTTCTGATTATTGATGAAGTGGGAACATGTGACAGCCTGATTCTTCAGGTCTTATGTATATGGTTGGTTTGAACATGAATAAAAGAGTGACAAAAAAATGGGAATTTGTGTTTTCATTGACATATGATCCAGATTTATCCCTTTTTGACTACACAGAAATATACTTAATTTGGTGTATCAACTCTAGTTATTGCCCAACGCCAAAAGGTGAGAGTGAAGCAGTAGTCATATTCATGTCTGTGTGCCTCTTTTACCAAACTCTCATGAACTGCTGAACAAATTCTGATAAAACCTGCAAAAAATTAACTTTCAGATGTGCATCTACAACCGACTGAGTTTTGGAACAAGTCCAATTCAAAATGGCCACCACAGTACTAAACACCAAAATGGCTTCAACTCTGTTATGGTAATCCAACAAAGTTAATCAGGTCCTCTGGACGGTTTCTTTCTTTTTTTGTTGTTGAGATGTTTCGTCCTTCATCCAAAGGACTTCATCAGTCCGAGGAGTCCCGCATGTAGCACACTCATAGTGGGCCAACCAGTTTGATGGTGATAAGATGGTTTCTGGAGTCTGCCCTCTCTCCCATTGACTCCTCTGAGGCAGCCATGGCCAAAGTGGTTCAAAACGTCAAAGTTCATGCTCAATAATCCAGGTTAAAAAAATCCAACAGTCCACCCTCTGGCTGACTCCAGAAACCATCTTATCACTATACTTAATACACGTTGTTTTTTGGTTTTGTTTTGTTTTGTTTTTCCCATTTTTACATACCGGTACCTTCCCTTCGATATCAGTTCCTGAACGATACTTTTCTGATACCAATTTTATAATTAACATCAATTCTAACAAGAAGAAAATTACGTTACACATTATGACACAAATGTAGAGTTTTTTTTAATCCATTTTTTATCTTTGGTATTTTCCCATTGCAGCCAGTTTTCTTACATAAAAATTAAATAATTTCCAGGCATAGGCGGCTCCAGGGGGGAGCTAGGGGGTGCTATAGCTCCCCCTGGAAAAGTCATAGCACCCCCAAGAAAATATCAGATTTTCTTTTTCATCTGAGTTAATATTCATTAATATGTGGTGGTTGTGATATTTTCCTCGCAAAACACAACTAATTTAAAAAAAAAATCTATGATTATATTGTTTTTAAAAATCCAGTCTCGCAACAGGAAATGAACCTCGGAACTGGAAGTGAAAATTCAAGCTACTGAAAGTTCAGTAAACACTTGAAAAGTGCACAAAATGCAAAAATGGACCGTTTTCTATTATCCAAATTGCCTAGAATGGAATCAGAGAAGGAGGATTTTATCTATTTTTTTTTATTTTTGGAAGCAGACTGCAGCCAACAAATAAACAATAGTTTAGAAGAAGGATCAAGCTGCCATCCTTTCACATCTATGGAGAATGCTGCTAGCGCTGGACAGCTGGAGGATGGAGGCAGCACGTTCAGCAAACTTTGAGCAGCAGTTCCCGGCGAGTCCTCTTCATGGTCTATCCTGGTCTGATCCACCAGCAGAACCCCAGAAAGACAAGTGATGCCCTCATCACTGATCCAGTAAGGAGCAGAAACTGGTGACTTCATGCCTCTGGTTATGCCATTTTTAGCTGATGCAACTTGATAAATCATTTCCTGGCTTGCAGTAATAATAAATTACTTTTATCTGATCACATTAAATAACTTCTTTCAACCAAAATCCAAAGTGAATTATTTATTAAAATAGTCAAACTTTGTCTAAATCCATGCATGTGCAGAAACTGAATTCCTGCTCAAAGAGCCAATTTTGCCTTAGATAAGAGAATTGAGCCTTGATTGATTCATTATTATTGCTTGCTTATTATTGTTGTTGATTATTAATTTGATTATTTTTGTAATAAAATTGCTACTTTGGTCTCTTCATTAGGATGAATATTCATTTGTTCTGTTATAGAACTCCCTGTAATTAACAGATTCTACTTCAGTGACTGAGTCTGATCATTAAAGGGTAAATATATCAATGACGCTGTTGTTGATCAGTAAACTGATCAGCTGGTGCCCCACTTTAATGAATGAAAAATAAATAAAACAAATGTAGTGGAGTTGAGATGGAAAAGGTGTCACCCTTCTTCCTCCATCTGACCCTTCGTTATTGCTACAAGCTTCTACCATGAGGCTGTTACACTCATGAACCCCTAGTCAGGATCATCACTGTGAAAAAAAATCACTGTATTGCCTCTTGACTGATCTGTGCTGCTGATTATCCATGCTGCTGATTTATTTCTTGTTGCTGTGTTCATTCGTCTTCATCTGCTCACACAGACTCATGTTCGTGCTGCTGTTTTTTGGTGCATTGTTTTGTATTATTAGTGCTTAGTGTATTTTTAGTTTGGTGTTTTTCTTAGTTCATATATTCGATCTTATTACTGTTTTTCTTTACAATTTGTATTTTTGATGGATGTAACTGGGATCCTGTGTACATAGTTTCGTTCCACCTCATGTACCACATGTGATGTGAATGACAGTAAAGACACCTTGACCTTGAGAAATGAAAGAACAAACATAGCACCTACAGTAATATGTTTTTTTCCTTTTTTCCCCCCTGTTTTTAGTTTTCTACACTGCCTTACAATCTAGCTGTTTTTTTGCTACTTTTCCTTTTGACTGTACTGTTGGTTGCCATTTGTATTTACACTTGTTAAACTTTTTTAAATTTGTTGTCTTTGTTGTCCACTGTTGTCATCACGCTTTGTTAAAAAAAAATCCAGGACTCTCTTGTAAATGAGTCCCTGAGGCTCAATGGGTGCTGTATGAATGGGGAAATGAGGGCACAGATTGTGTTAGCGCTTTGAGTCTCTCGATAAGATAGAAAGGCGCTATATAAGTACAGTCCATTTACAGGAGCAACTATTATAGTTTTGAAAGCAACATGTTTATTTACGCTTAAAACTGGAATTCTGCTCTTCCTCCCTCATTTAATATTGAGCATTTCATGTTTTAATGAATGTGTCAAATGATTTTGTGGTGTTTCCTGAAGAGCAGCCTGTAGTACCAATATTAACCACCAGGGGGCAACAAAAAGCAGACATGACAGTCTAGACTACAGGAAATGCAGAAAGCGTTTAAGTTTGTTATTGACGTCTACGTTAGATTCAAGATGTCCGCCGGAGACAACAGCGGCAGGCCTCCTTGCCTCAGCTTCTCCGGCTCGGGGCCTTTGGGGAACAGCCAGCCCAGCAACAGCGTTTTCTCAATGCCAGTCTCCAACGGAGGAGCGGTGGGTGCAGCCGGCGGTGCGCAGGGAGCAGCGAGGCGC
>JARVGS010000548.1:10813306-10823413 GCA_031762315.1 Hypsolebias antenori | reverse complement strand
ATGCATGTTTTTTTTCCCCAGTTCCTCCTCGACTTTGGATCAAAACCTTCACACTTAAATCAGCAGTACAAACGCAACTGCTGCTACAAATAATGAGAATCCAAGGATGAACATACAAGACAAGTGAAGGATTTTCCTCCGTTTGTCAACGGTTTCCAGAAGTTTTTCGATGATTCTACTTAAAACTTCAATAATCTTAGCGCCGACGTTCATATCCTGGTTCAGGACCACGTTTCTCAGCTCTTGGCTGGAGCAGAGCTCTTCGAGCTCCTCGACCGCCTTTTTCGACGCTTTTTTGGACTTTTTCGTGTCCATGTGGAACTTTAGAGGCGCGATAAGTCTATCCAGAATACTGGAAACCAGATAATTTAGGAAAAATGCACTTTCTTCTGTGGGAGTGGTGTACTTGCTGATCGCGCCCACTTTAGTCAAAACTCTCAGCGTCGTGGCCACAGTGAAGAACCACATCGGGTTCTTCAAGGCTGCGTCGCCAACAGCTTGCAGAAATGATGCTGGGACTTCCATTTTTCCTACCGTTACTGAAAAGTGAACAATTAACAGTCTTCTCTGATGGGTGTTCGACTAAAAACTGACTTTTCACTAAAACGCTCCACCTATTTACCGTTTAGACGCGACGCTGTCCTTTGATGCGTCACCCTTAGATGTTATATGACGTCATCGTCAGACGTGCGCATGAAACACTGAGATTTTGACTCTGTCCTTCGTCGAAATGCATGACGTCAGATGTGCGTGTGAAATTCTGAGATTAACAAACAGTAAGTAGACACGCAAAAAAAAAAAAAAAACTCGATACGCAGTTACTTCCGGTATGGAATTTTTCAGTGTTTCTAGACAGCAATTTTCTTAAAGCAATTTAGTTGTAAGATTTAAATAATTATCTTTTTTTTTTAACCTGAAGCTGAGTAGAGGTTAGACACACCAGTGAGCACCGATAAGCCACAAACTGTCGTCAGTTAAAAAAAATAAATTAAAAAAATTAAACTGTTTATCAGCCTTTAAGTTGGTTTTGCTTTTCTTTTTGTCTTCCGAGCCCATGTTAGGTCCATAAATGCAACGCAGCCATCGGGAGACATTCAGTCATCGATTGCCACATATGAGTCATCACTCTAATCATATCTAATGCTCTAATCAACGTCCTGTTTAAACATAATTTCTCACCTCATGGATCAACTCTGTGGATTGACAGAGCAATCACAGCAGGTAGAAAGTCAATATTAAGGAAAGAATGTTATGAAAAAGCCATCATTTTTGTAACAGATATCCTAGATTCTAATGGAGAACTTTTAAATTTCTCATATTTTGTTGGAAAATATAACCAACTGCTGTCATAAAGATTTTATGAAGGTATGTAAAGCAGTCCCTTTAACCCTGATTCAGTTAATTAAAAATATAATTGTACAGTCAAAAGTGACCGTTTCGATGCCCACATGAAAAGTAAATGAGTGTAGCTTAGTTGACTTCAAATGTAATAGGATTATCAATGAATGTATGAGACAAAAGATTACTACGATTATAACAGAATTTCATTCAAGAAACCTCTCAATAGAACTCATAAAACCATAATGACGTCTGCTCATTCTAAATTCGTCAAATGGCCAGTATCTCCTAAAGTGAAAGAAAACCAATTCCAAAATAATAAATAAGATCTATCCCATGGCCATGTTTCTGCACAGAAGAGTTGATTTTTGTGCCTTTTGTAAATCTGAAGGAGAATTTTTTTTTTCATGCCAATATTCTCAAAGTCTTTGGACTGACAAACTGGATTAATCTAAAACGCAACATTCCTTCATTTGATACTGATGCCATTTTATTTTATGTATCCTACACAATTAAGCTCAGCTTACTCCGATGCCATAAATATAGTCGTCCTTATAGCAAAGTACCACGTTCGTTGTAGTAAGTGGAAGAATGAGCCTCCTTCCCATGTTTCTTGAACGAATTCAAGTCCTACTATTCTTCATGAAGTAGATGAAAAAACTGGAAAACTGCTAGAACCATCTCACAACAGTTATCTAAAAACATGTTATTTTAAGTTTCTAATATTGTCCTGCTCCTTTTGTGTACTTTTTCATTTTTTGTATTTTGATATGTATATTTCTCAACTTTCATCATTTTGTAACCAACCCCCCCCCCCACACACACACACACACACACACACACAAAAACTGTAGTTATGACACCCTTCACGAGAGTTTGTATATCTCTTCTCTTATGTTGTGTTCTGTAGTTCTGTTTGTTAATAATAATAATTAAAAAAAAAAAATTTAAAATAAAAAAAACAACGTCCTGTTTCCATTCATGTCCAGCAGGGGGCGGTAAGACGCAGCGCAGTTGTTTTACTTACCGCCGTCAGAAAACGAAGAAGAAGATCGTTAGTTCAAAATGGCGCAAGGAAAGAAGAAATTTAAGGCACAGCGTCCTGGAGTCAACAAAAAACCCCAACAAAACAAACAGAAAGGACCAAAGAAGGGAGGTAAACGAATAATATTATGTCAATAAAAAAATATGGTGAAAAAATAAAGTTGGAATTGAGTCATTTCACACTTCTCATCCCAAACGTGTCTAAATCTAAACACGTTGTCTTGTTTACAACTATTTTCATTTTTGTTCTAAATTTGAAGTTAACCTGTGATCGCAGTCTAAATAGTAAAATTTTGCAACTGTTTGATTTACATTAACTTTAAAATGTATCATGTATAGTACTTGAACTTGGATATTACTTACTGGTGCTAAAGTTTTAACTTTATTTTTAGTGTTGACGACAGGTTTTTTTTTTTTTTTAACAATTTACTATTCTGTCTGCTACCACAGTGAGAAAAACTCAAGTTTACATGAGAAGCTATTACTAATTGTGGCTGATTTTAATAAAACTTTTCTGTCAATTTTAATGTTTTTTTTTTTTTTTACACAAAGTACAAGTGAAACTTAAAATTGTGAAAGTTTATATTCAAGCAAAGACACTGTGTTTTATGTAATACTGTATACGTAATTATAAATTAAAATAAACGGAGTCCTGTCTACTTAATGTTTATCACAGAGCTGTTGGAAACTCTCCAGTTCAATTGACTCCACATATATATTATAACTTGAATTGCAAATTTTTTTTTTATTAAAACATTAACTTGTCACAGTTCAGACTGCCTATTTCAATGCTTTACTGTAATCTTGTTTTTATTTTGTAAAGGAAGGATCATCGCACCCAAAAAGGCTAAAGTGGTTCAGCAGCAGAAGCTCAAAAAGGCGAGAAGTTTAAATGACAGTCAAATATATAGTTTGTTCTTTCGACTTGTTATATATATTCAGAGGACTTTATTGGTGAGTCTGACCAGTTTATTAAACCTCTTTTAACTTTGCTGTTCCCCAAAGGGTCTTGATGTTGCAATCAGGAATAAGATTGAGCAGGAGGTGACCCAGAAGGCCAGCTCCTCTCTCCATAAGCCGCTGTCTGTGGTCAAAGGAGCAGAGAGGAAAGGAAACCCAGGAACTGCTCGTCCTGGAACCAGTTCTAAATAGGACCAGTTACCACAGCATCAACTGCAGACCATAACCTCACCAGGTTGTAACTAAATGTTATGGACATTACATGAACCTCCACTGAGGCCAGAACAAGAATATATCTACTTCGTACGACAATAAAAAAAAAAAAAAAAAAAGTGGTTCCTAGTTGCCACATTTTGATATGACAGGTCAGTTTCTGTCATTTCAACTTGAATATGATTGTGTCATCCTGTCAGCTTTATGAGAATCATCAAAATAAATAGTCAAGAAGGAATTGGGCAAAAACTGTATAAGAATTTTTCTTGTATAAGCCATCTTTGTAAAATAAGTTATATTTTTCCCAGTCGGACTGTGAGAAACCTACTTCAGGGTCCTACTCGAATTCTAACATAAAATGAAATTATTTAAAGCAAATGTGTCGAACTCAAGGCCCGGGGGCCAAATGTGGCCCTCGTTGACATCTTATCTGGCCCCCAAGATGTTATGTGAAACATAAAATACTTCTATCCTTTGAATTTTTTCATTAATCTTTAATTATGATGTTGAAAGCACAACAGAGAACATCAAATGAGACAAATCAAACTCTTGTTGAGGAACCTGTGACCAAGAAAAAAATGTTGGGCATCTGATTTGAGTTAATGTAGTTTCTGAAATTGGCCATTAGTTTGAAAAAGGTTTTAATTTTGGCTCCATTTTGTAAGTGAGTTTGACACCCCTGATTTAAAGAAATTAAATAAGATGGAAGACAAACAAAGACACTGATTAAGCTAAGCCAATGAGGAGTGAAACATAAAAGCCTGAAGACTCACTGCAAACTTATCAAGATCTCCATTAATTTTTTTTTCTTGTAAATAGTTGTTCCAGATTTTGTAGATGACTGTTTTAATGAAACTGGCCATATTTTGTCAACGTGGGAAAAGTCCTACATGGAAGTGCAGAAAATAAATAAATAAGTCTGTCCATCATTTACACACTGAAAGATGTCTTTTAAGGATGAATTGGACTAATTTTCATTCAGTACACACGTTTATTTTACTGCAGCGTTTTCACATTAAAGCTTATTTTGAGAATCTTATGTTTTAATTTTGATGTAGATGGACTAGAAATCATATCCATCCACTTGCTTTACCCGTTTCACCTCCTTTCCGGGTTGCCCATCTCCAGCAGTCAATGTGTGAGAGACGAGGGACACTGGACAGGTCTCCAGTCCATCACAGGGACACATGAAGACAATCGAGACGAGCAACCATTCACTCACATCTAGGGACAGTGTAGTTACCAATCAGCCTAACATGCAGGGTTTGGGTCTGTGGGTGGACACCGGAGAAAACCCACATGTGCACAGTGAGAACATGCAAACTCCACCCAGGAAGGTCCCGGGCTCAGATTCAATCCTGCGGCCTTCTCTCTGTGAAGCGGCATGTCTAACCACTGTGCAACCGTGCCACCCTAGAAGTTATTTAAAATCTGAACTAAACTTCTTTAATGTGAGAAATTATTACATTTATGGTTGAGATACACCATTTATCTTTGTTAATATGAACAAATATTTTAAAAATGCTTTGTGAAACTTTGTTTTTGTAAAGTTTTTAGTTCATAATCCAATTATTTCTCCTGTGTTTGATTTCTTGACTGTAAATCTGAGCATCAGTAGCTGAGTGTTACCATGGTAACACCTGCTGCGACTGCTACTGACATTTTACTAACTGTTAAAAGAAACCGAGTAGGACTGTGTTTAACCATTAATTAGTTAAAAAAATGTTAAAGCTGCCTTTTAAATGACAAAAATGCATTTTCAGGGTTTATTCTGTTCAATGTGATATTTTCAGTTAATTTTAATCAAGCAGATCAGAGTTAATATAAAGTGTCATAAATCTGTGTTACTGTCCTGTAATAAACAAGCAGTAGACCACACATGAATCCAGGACTATTTTACAGTTAAACAGATTAAAATCTATTAAATGAAGTCCTAAAATACAAATGGACACGCCAAGCTGAGCAGATTAATTAGTATTTGTTTCCACTGCAGGCCTTTAGTAATAAAGTGTTTATAAAGCTTTGATGGCCTCCACGCAGTGATGAGAGCGCAGAAACCGAGGGAAGGAATCTTTGGCCATCAGACTGTAGATCCTCTGCTGGGCTTCGTCAAAAGTGTCTGCGCACGGAGAGTCCGTGACGCTCAGCAGAGCCTCGCGGGTCTCAGCGTCCAGGTTCACCTGCAGCGAGACAGTCTGACGATCAAAACCAGCGCTGCGACTTGATTTACTGAAGGTTTGTTCATTTCTGCACCGACCTCCAGCGGGGCGTCAGGGTTGATGAACTGGCTGTAGATGCTGCCGGCCTTGATCTTCTGCAGGTTCGAAGAGGAAACCCTGTAGTCCTCGCAGGCCAGCCAGAACTCAAGGTTCTCCTCGCTGAACTCCGAACGCAGGAAGCCTCTAAACGCCTGAAGACCAACTGAGAGCACAGATACGAGCCAGACCAGAGGACGTCAACACTTCAGCTCTGATGGGTGAGAGCTTCCAAATTGTTTTAAAACGAGTTCAACCTGTTGACGTTTCAAACCTGCTGTCTGTATATTTGTGTTCATTTCATTTAAACTTTTCAGATTATCACTTCCCAAAAATATTTGTGGAAGAAAACTAGTGATCACACTGTTGCAATGACGTGAAAGGCGTTTCGTTCCTTTTGGATTTGTGGCTGTTTTGTTCAAAATTCACAAAATTTTGTAAAAAAAAAAATCACTGAAAACTATTTTTCTTAACTTACATTTTAGGAGTGTGCTTTTCCATTTTATTGTTATAAGACATTTTTAAACTGTTTTACCTGTACTGGATGTGTATATGCATCTAAATTGTTTTATTCCAGCTTTATAATAATAATAATAATACAGTACAGTAATCATTTTATTTAAGAAGCGCCTTTCAGGACACCTAGGGACACCTTACATCAAGAAACAGATAAATTTGTATACAAACAAACAGTGCAAAGACCAACAGGCATGAATTGAAATATAAAGTACATAAAGAATATAAATTACATAAAAAAAGTCGAGAAGCATAAACGAGTCTTATGTAATGGATGGTTAGCGTTTGGGCTCTAATTTTATACATAAACTTTGACTTTAATCAACAGGGTTTAATGTATAAAATACTACTTTGAGTCAACAAAATATAAACTGCTGCTTTTTCCTGTAACATTTCTTTAATTACATTTTCTTGGACTAAAAACAGGCTTTAATATTATACCTGTCCAAACACCACCGCCTCACCGTTTGATGATGCTAACATCAACCCTAACTATAACCAGAAATGTGCATACTTTAATAATTTACAATAAATAATTCGGTTTTATGTGCAGCGTCCTTTGTAACATCCAGAGTCGTAGCATTTAATGGACTAAATTTGCTTCATTTGACCAGTTAATTACAATACAACTTTATTTATAATGCACTTTAAAACAACACCGTTGGCCAAAGTGCTGTACACCAAGTACACCAATGCATGCGTGCAAACATAAAAACCATAAAGTCAACTGAAAGCATAAAAGTAATGAACCGTTAATCATAAAACAGTAAAAACAACTAAATTAAAAACAGTTAAAAAAAACATTTCAAGCTGAGTTAAATCCGAAGAGGAAAAAAATGTCTAATGTGCTAAAACTGCTCTTCATCGAGGAAGACGAGCTGAGATGTTTTTGATTTATGACTGCCTTCATCCCCAAACGTGTCTGGGATTAATTAGCAAGAAATGCATTAAAATGGAATGGTGGCAGCGTTCATTTTCTTCATTTGTGACATCAATGTAAAGCAACACAATTCTTGCTGTGAGGCAACAGCACAAACCACTGCTCCACCGTGCCACCCCTAACTGGTACATTTCAAACCAATAAAACGATCACCTCAAACATTTTAACAAACAACAAAAAACGTCCCACTACAATTTAAATGCTTCAACGTTCAGTTGAAATTGAAAAAGCTCCTTGAACAAGAAGCAGAACGAACTAAAGAAAGTTGGGCAGGTGCGTTTGTTTAAAACTAGAACTACAATGCCCAGGATTACCAAAATTAAAGATGCACGATATTATCGGCATGTATCGTATCGGACGATATTATAAAGTTAAATATCGGACATCAGCCATTCCATCAAAATAACTCACCGACATAAAAGTTGCTGTTTTTGTACAACAACCCAGCGACAAGGATGCCTGCAGTGCCAGCACAACGTGATGACGTCACGTGCACCTGTACCTGATCTGATCACGGCGGAGAAGAAGTCAAAATGCACCATGCACTACTACTTATGCTCTTTTTACTTGTCGCTTGTGAACAGGTTGTTTAGATTTGTGAAAATTTACAAATTTGCACTGTTCGAGTTTTAATGTCATGAATAAATTGGACATTAAACATAATATAAGTTGAAGTGTTGCATCATTTTCAGCCCCTTTTGGGCATCTGTATATAACATCAATATTGGTACAGTATTGGTTATCTAACATCCAAAACTGCCATTGTATGGGCTGTAGACGTAAAGAACAGAAGTTTAAAATGTCGCAAGACGGAATAAACATCTTACTTTTGTTGTTTAGCAGAGTTTCGAGGTCCTGGAGAACTTTTCCGTCTTGCACCCTGAGAAGAAACAGAAATGGTGAACATGCAGTTTGGTTCCTCCAGCTCATTCAAATCTCAGGGTTCGGTTCGGTACTTTTGTTTGTGGTGGATCTCAGCCAGGTGGCTGAGCTTCACTCTCATCCCCTTCGCCCTGAAACGAGAACATTTTGAATCCTCTGAGTGGAAAATGAGTTGATTTTCACACAAAGCAGGATTGACTTACTTCTCCAGACAGGAGGACGGCAGGGAGGAAAGACCTTTGCACATGTTTTTAAGCTTCAGCAACGCAGATGTTAACAAACGGAGCTGGCTCTTTGCTTTTGGAGACAACTAGTATCGGTCCGCCTCCCAAGTGAAAATGTGTCGCTCTTATAAGCACCTGTGTGCGTTATGTCACCTGTCAATCTGCAGCAAAACGGCCTTTTTTTTTGGATGTGTACGTGTTCCCAGGACACATGGGCCTGTCGGCGATGGATGCAAAGCAAGTCTGTGTAAACTAAGAGGAAGCCAGAGAAAGAGGACGGTGTTTGTGCTCGGTCAGGGTTCACTGGCAGTCCTGAAAGTCTGAATCTGCAGCTGCATGTGGAGGTGATGATGGAGGAGCAGGTGGAGGGCCTGCATCACTCGTCTCTGGACATTTATACCTGAAACGGGACACGACTATACTCATGATTATATAACTGAAGTCACCAGTATGTATAGATCTTTATAAAAAAGCCTATTTCTTTGTATTTTGCTTTCAAAAATTTAGACTTTTTAAAGCATGTTCTTGATCTGTAGTCCTTGCTTTCTGAAGGTCGTTCAAGGTTGTTTTATTCAGACTTTGGTTGCTTTTTCACTCATTTTCTGTCCAGCACTTGTATCCCGATTGTAGGATTTGCTTAACTTTTGGGAAAACGGACAAAAGAAGAAGTGTCAGGCCTGAAAATAAACCTATCACCTGCAGATGAACAGTGTCTGGACGTCACGTTCCAAACAAAAAGCAAATCTCCAGCCAAGAGTTGACAGGACCTGAGAAATCCATCGTCTTTTGGTTGCGTGGCAGGTTTTATTGACATCTCCTGAAGTTTGTCTTCAGTTCTTTGAGATTTCATTTTTACCATTTGAGTTCTCATATTTTTCCTAATTATTTTGTGTATTTTAACCACAGTCAATTAGTTTTTATTTTATGTACCCTGCATCTCTAGTGGATTTTGCCCATCTGCATCAATTTTCCTCTTTTTGTGCGTTATAAGTGCTGTTTAGTGTTTCTGTTTCTATTGGTCTGCATCTGTTTCAGATCTTTTACATTTTTCTTTTACCCATTTTTATTCATGATTCATTGCCATTTTCATGTTGTGGTCCGTCAAGGGCCTCCCATAGAGGGACCTCTGATGTCCAGCAGTCCCTTTAGATCAGAAGTTCTCAAACGTTTTGGGTTTGTGGGCCACTTACAGTGGAGAAAAAGTTTCAGGGACCCCCTCATGTTTCTTAAATAATTTTCTTCAATTTGTCTCTTTAATGCAATGGAAACATTAGTGTAACATAAATAAGACCTGTCCTTTAATAGTGTTAAAATTTTATACGTTGAAACATGGGGTATTTTTTATTCAGAGAGTCAGGGTTTCTTTGTCATTCGTACCACGTGTGGTACATGTGGTGGAACAAGATTATGTACACAGGGTCCCAGTTACATCAAACTATAAAATGTAAAAGAAAATCAGTAACAAGATTCAAGATAAGAACTCAGAAAAACGTCAACTAAAAACACGCTAAGACCTAATAGCATAAAAATAATACCCCGAGCAGCAGCACAAACGTGTGTGAGCAGATGAGTATGAATGAACACAGCAACATGAAACAGATCAGCAGCAACATGAAACGGATCAGCAGCTACGTGATTCTTTTTTTCACAGTGATTACAGATTCATGAGTCTAACAGCTTCAGGGTAGAAGCTGTTCCTCAGTCTAGTGGTTCTACACTTAATGCTCCTCAACCT
>JARVGS010000548.1:10801777-10813206 GCA_031762315.1 Hypsolebias antenori | reverse complement strand
AGTGGGGTCCTTCATGATGCAGGTGGCCCTCTTCCTGCTTCTGGAGGTGTAGATGTCTGTGATGGTGGGGAGGCTGATTCCAACAGACTTCTGTGCAGCCTTCACCACTCAAGACACTTAACATTTTTAATTTTAACTTCCAACAGTTACAGCTTTGAGAAAATTAACAGTATCAAAAACCACTTTAAAACTTACCTATTCACACAATGAACATACCGGTAGGTATTCAAATTATTACAGAAAACAGATGAAATATAACTGAACAGAATCACAATGCCAGTAGTCATACTACATAATATATACCAGTATATATTATTTTTTCAAATTTGTGGACCCCCAAGCATTGGCTTGTGGACCCGGTGGGTCCGGGGACCCCGAGATTGAGAACCACTTTTGAGAACTGTTTCGTTTCAAAACAGTCAAATCGCCTCAAAGCTCACAACAGCAGTTCTTTAAATCAAGGAGGAAGTTCTTGTATAAATTCTGCACGCTTTCAATTTCACAGCAGCGAGAATGAAAAACCAAACAGGAGACGTTTGATGAGCAAACAGGAAACAAAATCTACATTTTTACTGTATTTGTGTGTTTGTTTAATAAAATAGCCTACTTTATGAACCCCTGGACAAATTTAATGAAACTTGCACAAATTATTAATTTTTTTTAAGTTTCTCAGTTATTGTTTGATATAGCTGATACTGAACACTGTCAGCAAAATCTCACCAACCAACAATCTGGATTTCCAAAATACATTCAGAAAATAATCATTTAATAATAACAATGTCTCCAGCTGATCATCAGAGGATCAACATCAGTTTGATGTGGTAGTAGCTGAGAGTCATTCAGCCCTTAAACAAATGACAAGACGTTTCCAGCCTGCATGAATAAAACCGAACAGGAATCTCCTTAGAGGTCCAGGTTTTATTTTACTGACGGTGTCTTTAGTGTGAGTGGAAGAAGGATCAGCTGTTTGGACCAGCAGCTGCTGCTGCTCCTGCTGCTGCTCCTGCTGCTCGTCTGTTCAGTCGCTTCCTGCTTCGGAGGAAATCCGACCGTCCTGCCGCTGGATCCAGAGGAGGATTATTATTATAGTCTCTCGGTCCGTTTGGTTCCGACGGGTTCGGTTCGGCTGGGTTTCTCCTCTGCAGAACATGGAGGGCGGCTCGGTCCGCAGATAAAACACCGTGAGTGAAACGTGGACTCGTCTTTAGAGTGAAACCGTGTGAGATTAAATGAGATTATCAGGGTTAAGTCTGAGCCACGAGATTAGTTTTTATTTTTATTGGCTGCTGGAGGCTGCCAATAAAAATATGTAGCTTCTGCTTTACAACCAAAACGCACCCAGCCATGTTTATTGACAAGCCCTGGTAGTACAAGTACACAGAAAGAGTTGTATTTTTCCACGTGATAAAAGTTACCTTGCTTTCATCAAACAGTGGGGTTCAAACAACAGATTACCTTCAATCTGATCTGATTTCAAATTTGTTAAACAACAAAGAGGAGAATTTCTGCAACAACAACAAAGCTTTTTCTGATGTCAGCTGAAGGAGCTGAAACCAAGAAGCTAAAACAAGCAGAACGCCAGCTGAATGTAGAACACGATGCAGCTGGTCGCTAGCTAAAGTCTAAAAGCAGCAGAATACAAGCTAAACTCAAAGTAAAAGAACACTAGCTAAATGTAGCTGCATGGTCACTAGCATCTAAAAGCAGCAGAACATTATAGCTATAAGCTAGGACTAGCTAAATGTAGTTATTTGGTCACTAGCTAAAATCTAACAGTAGAAGAACATGAGCTAAATGTAAATGCATGGTCACTAGCAATAATCTAAAAGCAGCAGAACATTACCTATAAGCTAAAAGTAGAAAGACTCTAGCTAAATGTAGCTGGCCACTTGCTAAAGCAGCAGAACATTAGCTATAAGCTAAAAGTAGAAGGACTGTAGCTAAATGTAGCTGGCCACTAGCTAAAATCTAAAAGCAGTAGAACATTAGCAGTAAGCTAAAAGTAGAAGGATCCTAGCTAAATGTAGCTGGCCACTTGCTAAAGCAGCAGAGCATTAGCTATAAGCTAAAAGTAGAAGGACTCTAAAGGAGAAGGAGCTAAATGTGGCTGGTCACTAGCTAAAATCTAAAAGCAGCTGAACATTAGCTATAAGCTAAAAGTTGAAGGACTGTAGCTAAATGTAGCTGGCCACTTGCTAAAGCAGCAGAGCATTAGCTATAAGCTAAAAGTTGAAGGACTAGCTAAATGTAGCTGTCACTAGATAAAATCTAAAAGCATCAGAATATTAGCTATAAGCTAAAAGTTGAAGGGCTCTAGCTAAATGTAGCTGGTCACTAGCTAAAATCTAAAAGCAGCAGAACATTAGCTATAAGCTAAAAGTTGAAGGACTCTAGCTAAATGTAGCTGTCACTAGCTAAAATCTAAAAGCAACAGAACACTATAGGCTAAAAGTAGAAGGACTACTGGTACTAACTAAAACAAGCAGAACACCAGTTGAAAGTGGCAGAATGCAAGCTAAACTCTCAAAGTAAAAACTTTAGCTAAATGTAGCTGGTCACTAGCTAAAAACTAGAAGTAGCAGAGCATTAGCTACAGGCCTAAGCTAAAATAGAACTTTAGCTGAAGGCTAAATAAAACATGCAGAACACCAACTGAAATCTTAAAAGTAGCAGTACACAAACTAGAATCTAAAAGCAGAACACTAGCTAAAATCTAAAAGTAGAAGAACTTCAGCTATAAACTAAAACAAGTAGAACATTAGCATAAAGCTAAAACAAACAGCACACTAGCTAAATGCTAATTGTGGCAGAATTCTGGTTAAAAGTAGCAAACACCAGCTAAAACATGCATGGCATTATCTAAAAAAGGCTGGCTAAAAGCTAAGTTTAACAATAAATATTTTGAGAATATAACACTTTTTTTTATAACTTATCATTTATTTTAATAGAACATTTTGATATGAACAGGAAATGTAGCACAAAGTGAACAGAAGTGGATCACAAACAAAATAAATAAATAAAAACATTCGGAAAATAAATAAAAACAGGAAATTATCTGCAAGTGCTTTCAGTGCGCCACAACAAATTCAGGTAAAAGTAGCGTGTTTGGTGCTAAATGGGGTTTCCAAGACCCCCAGCATGTCATCCCAGGGTCTGCAGCTGCTGGTGTCAAAGGTCAAACAATCCGTCTCAGTCTGTATTAGATTAACTCTGAACCAGCTGTTCCAGATGAAACTGTTTTCAGAATATGGTCACTCCTGCTGCTCAGTTTCTCTGAAGACAGAAAAATAAATCTTGATGTTACAAGCTCTAAATCTCCTTAATCTTTGCTTGAGTCATTTTAACTGTTTTTATGAATTGCCAACCAAATTATTAATAAAAAATTGGGCTTGTGGGTATTTTTAGGCACCAAAAAAGAAAATTGTTTACCTTTTTCACATTATAAAAGCGTCTCGCTTCATTCGTGTACAGACTTGTATACTCTTTGGGACAATCCGTGTCTCTTTGTCCCATCAGCTGACCAGTCATGACGCCACAACGGACCTGGTTTCCACAGGCTCAGTGTCAGGAAGGCGACGCTCCGTTTCCGGACCAGGACAGACGGAAGCGCTGGGCTGAGCTTTTCGATCAGCTGGACCTCAACAAAGATGGCCACATCGACATGTTGGAGCTGCGGGCGGGGCTGGCGGCCCAAGGCCTCTCCAGGGGCTCCTTGGAGAGGGTGAGACGTGAGAACACCTCATATACCTATATAAATAAATTGAATTGAATTGTGTACAGCGTATGAGCAAAGCAAGACAAAAATCAAAATATGTATAAGAAGTAATAACCGATTCAGTTCAATTAATTGATTCACGTGGCTCCCGCCTGCGTCATATCAGGACACAAAACAGAAAACTGGTCCAGTTCGTTTCAGTCCGGTTACAACTCGATCAACGTTTAGCTCAGACCTTCTCATGATGAGAACTGACAGTCGTAGCTGCTCGGGTCAAACCTTATCGATGCCGTCAGGCGTGATGATAGAAGTTTAGACACATGTTTGTGTTTGCTAAGGCTGCTTAGCTGTGGCGGACATCTTGAATGGGTTTTAGTCCAAAAGGCAATATGTTGTAGATTTACACACATGGAGTTTCATTCAGATCCGTCCACCGGTTTATGAGGTACTTTTTTAAAACGCAAACGCACACCTCTCTGTTAGACCTTGAACCTTTGTGTTTACTGTTTGTATAACGGACAAGAACATGAGCAGCGTGGCGCTTGTGAAAACAGACTGTAGCTCCTTTCAGTTCGTCCGACGAGTGTTTGTTTTTATAGAAAGTGTCTCAGTCTGAGTCTTATTTCATATATCACAGGAGGAAATAAAAACTGTCCATTAAATACATATTTTTTGCATGGTCCAATACAGTAATCAATTTAGGACTTTATAATAGGATAAGATTAGCTATGGCTGTACAAGCGTGTGTGTGTGTGTGTGTGTGTGTGTGTGTGTATGTGTAGAGGGCAACGTGTTGGCTATTTTTATCGAAGACGGCAGCTCCTGTAAGCTGAGAATGCCAGCCTTCATCTCTGTTGTAATCTTGGCCTCTTTTCATGTATCATTTAGGATTTTCACAAGTGTGTAAATGGCTTTGCCTGTGTGTGTGTGTTTTATATTTAATAGATATTAAGCTAACTAATAGCTGAGGGTCAATCACAACACATACTTTAAGCGTAATATCTCACAATATTGCTGAGACTGCACATAATTGCCAATATTTTGGGGGTTTTGGCCAAAATGGCCACAGTTTTGTCATTTCTGAACACAAGATGATTTTATTCTAAAAGTCTGACATGAATGGCAGTGAGCTGTATGCATTCCTTAAAGCAATTAAGGCTTTTATTATCATGAATCAGTCAGATAAAGTTTATTTTACTAAGAGATAAATAAAGGCTGAACGCAGGTTTTTCACTGCCTCTCTTTATTCTTCAGATCGTAGAGGCCGGAGACACCAACCAGGATGGCGTGCTGGACTTTGAGGAATTCATTCAGTATCTCCAAAACCACGAAAAAGAACTTAAACTCATGTTTCGCCATCTGGACAGCAACAATGACGGTGCGGGTCAGCCGAATAATAAATGAGCCTTTTATTTCATTCCATTGGTCTGCACAAACATATTTGTCGTATTGTCTGTGTGTGTGTGGCTGTTGGATGTTTGCAGGTAGAATCGATGCAGCAGAGATCCAAGACTGCCTGCGCACCATCGGTGTGAATATTAGCTTTGAGGAAGCCAACAGGATTCTGCTGAGGTTGGTTTTTCTCTCTGTCCTCACGCAGTTCTGTTTCAGGACACGAGTATTCCTGTTAATGCAGTCAGCGCTTTTAGACGGCAGCTTTGTTGCTTTGAGTTCTACTGAAGATAAAACAACTTAAAATGTATTTCTCTGGCATTTAATTGACTAAAGCTGCTTCTGAGAGCTTTGAATGCTTGTTGCAAGTGTCACCAGCCTTCGGTTTTAGAGATGTTATTGTGTGAAAACTGCGTCAGCATTCACACTGTTCTTCTCCTTTTGTATGTTAATGTTTAAAATAAAATAATAAATGCAATTCAAATTATGCATTGAATTTTAGCATTGAATTTTAACAAGTCGTATATTAAAATGTTCAGCTCGTACCAAAGATGAATTTGTTTTTGTAACTTTGATAAGTTTTATCCTGATGCATGCTTTGATAAGTTTTCCATTTTTGTCTTCCTATGCTACTTTTAGCTTATAGCTGCCCTTTTGTTACTTTTAGCTTTTAAGTTTTGTACAGCTGCTTTGAGTCAGCCTTTTGCTACTTTTTGCTTTTGACTGTAACTTTTAGGTTTTAGCTAGCATTTTGTTACTTTTAGCTTTCAGCTAACTATTTTCTATTTTTAGCTTATTGTTAGCTTTTTACTATACTTAGCTTACCCTTTGCTACGATTAGCTTCTAGCTACTGTTTTGCTACTTTTAACTTCCAGCTACTGTTTTGCTACTTCTCCCTTCTAGTTAGCCCTTTGCTAAATTTAGCTAGCTTTTACTATGTTTAGCAAATGTTTTACTCACTTTCTAAAGCTTTTACCTAGTGTTCTGCTTCTTTTAGCTTTAAAACATAGTTTCAGCCTCTTTAGTCTCATTGTTTACATTGGGTTTTATTATTTTTTTATTTTATTTTTTCAGGAAACACAATGTTCTAGTCTCTTTCTACCGGTAATTTAAAGGAATAGCTCAAATCTTTTGGGCTTTGTGAGGTCATGAACAGTTCATATCTTACCTGTTGTAGATAAGTTTTTGTTTAGTTAAATAGTGTTTAGTGTTTAGTTCCTGTGTTTAGTTTTATTATGACTGGAACAATGAGCTGATGGCTAGTTTGAGTGCAGACGAGACCAAATTGCTGCTGCTTGAAAACAATTCTTAACTCAAAAAATAGTCATTCATGAAAATGTTGGTAAATGTACATTTATATCAATTCAAGTTTTACAGAACAGTTATTTACACATATTTCTATATTTATTTGCTAATGTAAATAGCGGCAGCAGCTGGCTGTAGCACTTCCAGTGCAGCCAGGGGTCACCTCCGGCAGTTATTCAGAATATTTCTGCATGTTGAGAAGAAAACTGATCTTCTATTTAAACGTGTAAATTAATATTCTTTGTGTTCAGTATGGATAAGGACGGTAATATGACAATCGACTGGAATGAGTGGCGAGACCACTTCCTGTTGAACCCCCTCACTAACATGGAGGACGTGGCACACTACTGGAAGCGTTCAATTGTAGGTTCTCACATGTTGAAGCATTCAACTTACATACACACACACACACACACACACACACACACACACACACACATATACCGTATATATATATATACATATATATATATATAATTCTGTTAATATTAATACTATACAGCCCTCCTCATTTTTACACCTGTCTTGATCATTGTGGTTTCAGTAGATGTTGGATACAGGCGAACAGTTGATGGTCCCAGATGATTTTTCAGAAGAGGAGAAGAAATCAGGTTTTGTGTGGCGGCAGCTCATGGCCGGAGCTGTGGCTGGATGTGTATCGCGGACTGGAACCGCCCCCTTAGACCGGCTCAAAGTCTTCCGGCAGGTCAGTCTGTGAGAGTTTGATTCCCTCTCCATGCAGACTTCAGTAGGTTCAGTCTGTTGTTATTATGACCTTTTTCTTGCTGTGTTCTTCCAGGTCCACGGTTCCTCGGATTTTAAAGGAAACGTGCTGAGCGGTTTTCGGTACATGTTGAAAGAAGGAGGGCCGTGGTCGCTGTGGAGGGGAAATGGAATGAACGTTCTAAAAATCGCTCCTGAGACTGCAGTCAAGTTCACAGCTTATGAACAGGTGAAGACTTCTGAAACATCTTATTCATGCTTTCAGCTCCACTGGCTGATTTAACACTTGATTAACCGCTTTTCTGGGCATACTTGTGGCCAGTTTTAACCTGTCAAATACACAAGAAAGTAATGTGTTGTAAAAAAAAAAAAAATCAATACCATCTTCTTTGGTTGAAAAAAGTTGACTTTGTTTATCTTTGTCAGCTAAAAGTAGCAGCTCATCTGACTTACAAGAACTACTTCTTTTCTTTCTGCCTGTCTGTCTTGTCTAACAATGATATCAGCATCAATGTTAGCTAAATATTTTACAAACTGGACAGACTCTTCAGTGATCATTTAACACGTGCAACTTGTTATGTTTTTGGAGCAAGTTCAATTCAAATAGACGCCACAAAACACAAAGACGGCTACACTGTAATTCAGTCATTTTACACATCTCAAGTTAAATATGATGTGGTTGTAGCTGAGAGAAACAACGTACTCTGAGCGTGACACCTCACAGTATTGCATGAGATTGCACAAAATGTTATTTTTGAGGTTTGATCAAATTGGGTACTCAGTAGTCCCTCGATATTTCGTGGTTTGACTTTCACTAACTCACTCTTTCACGGGTTTTCATGGTAAGATTGTACACGACACAAGATTGGCAATGGATGGGGAGAGACAGCCCCCCACCCACCCACCCACCCACCCCTTCTCATTCTCTGCTGTGACAGACAGCTTCAGAAAGGGAAAGGAAGGGGCGGGGGGACTGTCTCATACCTGACTGAGCCGTGCTCAGCCTCTCTCTCTTTTCTAAAACTAACTCACTCTTGTTTGTCCACCTAACATTTTTCTCCGGTATTCTACATTTGTTCATCTGCACCCCCTCCTTTCTCTTTCCGAGGCTGTCTATCACAGCAGAAAAAGAGAAAGGAGTGGGTGGGGTCTGTCTTTCCCCCCATCGTGTCCCAGAGTCACACAACAGGCGGGCGCGCAACAGACAGCCTCGTAAAAAGAAAGGAGGGGGCACGGGGGTCTGTCTTATACCTGAGTGAGCTGCACGAGCGGCATGGATTGTTTATAAAAAAATAATCAAGCGCTACCCGAACCGAGCCTCGATGGCCAGCCCGCCCCCGGGGCTCGGTAACCATAGCATCAGTCTGTCTGCTCTCTTTCGCTGTGCTCTTTTAGAGAGTTTAGAACATTGTTAGAACATTGCAAGAGTGTGGGAAGGGTTTATAAAGCCTTAAAATATATATAAATACTAAAATAAATATAACGTCCATACTTGGTGGATTTTCACCTGTTGAGGGGGTGTCTGGAACGTAACCCCCACGATAAACAATGAACTACTGTAACTCATTTCTCATCATAAGATGAGCTTTGTCTAAAGTTCTGGCATGATTGGTAGTGGGAAAAATGCATTCCTTCAAGAAACGCAAGGCCTTTAATTTCTGTTTTATAAAGAGGCTAACATATTTTCATATAATTATAATATTCATTTTAAATCCTGACATCTTCTCATGTAATTTCTTTCTCATTTCAGCACCTTCTTTAAATCAATCACTTTTTTTTTTAGCAAAGAATGATCTCATTTGATGTTTTACTAAAATAAATGAATTTGTTTTATTCTTTCTGTTCTCCATAGATTAAGAGTTTGATGCGTGGCAGTAATGAAACCAGAACTCTGAGGATTCATGAGAGGTTTGTTGCTGGTTCTATGGCTGGAGCAACAGCTCAGACTGTCGTCTATCCAATGGAGGTAAAGTCAGGGTTCTACACGTACACACTGCAAGGAAATAATTAGGGATGAACTATATTATCGGCATGGTATCGGTATCGGACGATATTAGCGTTAAAGTTCAATGTCGGACAACATTTTAACAAACAACAACAAAAATTTCCCACTACAATTTAAATGCTTCAACTTTCAGTTGAAATTGAAAAAGCTCCTTGAACAAGAAGCAAAACAAACAAAAGAAAGTCGTGCAGGTGCATTTGTTTAAAACTACCAAGACTACAATGCCTATGAATACTAATAATTAGGGTCACACGATATTGTTGGCATGGTATCGGTATTGGTCGATATTATAAAGTTAAATATCGGACATGGGCCATTCCATCAAAATAACGCATCGATATAAAAGATGCAATTTTTTATGACAACCAGTGACAAGGATGCCTGCAGCGGCAGCACAACGTGATGACGTCACATGCCCATGATCTGATCACGGTGGAGAAGAAGTCAAAATATCGGTGGTGTAGAAGTTTTTTTTTTTGTTGAGGATGTCAGATTCTGAAGATTTCTGGGGGCCAAGATGGTGGAGAGGCAGGGCAGCCGGCTTGGGACCTGACAGTCCCATCTTCGATCCCCGGTCACTGCATACCTTGTGGTGTCCCTGGGCAGCACACCTCATCCCCAAATTGCACCCCAGGCGCCTTCAATAGCTGCCCACTGCGCCACCTGGTGGTGGATTGGTTAAATGCAGAGACTAATTTCGTCCTTGTATGGAAACATACATTGATGACATTGTGTGACATTATTATTATTGTTGTTTTTTTGTGTCTCTCTCTTTCTACTGAAGACACTGGATGACAAAAGACTCAACCCCAGTGCTCGTCACTAACACCTATTCTCTTAAAAATTTGCTTTAACTGTCAAAAATTGTGTTTTTGGATCGTTAAAAGCAGCTAAGCTGAGAAGCTAAGCTAGAAGCTCAGCTAACAGGCCGACCTCGTGAAAAAACCTCCATCTTGTCAAAGCTCCAAAATTCATGGTTGGAACCAGTGCCTTAATCTAAAAAGTTGTTACTGATTTTTATTAAAAGCTTTGTGTGAAAAATGCTATGCTAAAGAGCTCAAACCACACGGAGCATCCGCCATTTTGAGATCCAAAAAACAGAAACGAGAGACAGCCCATGTCACGTCAAGGGGCCTCCCTCCTATTTTTCTTGAAGAGACACGCTGCTCGCTCCCTCACTATCCATCCTTCGGTTCAAACAGTTGTATACTGCCATCCAGTGGTTAAAAAGATACTACACACAAAAATGTACCAACGTTTCTTCTTAAATTTGACAACAATTACTAATTATTGTCAAATTTCAAACAATATTATCATTTATCACAATACTTTCTGAGACAATTAATCGCCTAGCAAAATTTGTTATTGTGACAGGCCTACCAACCACTTATAAAAATTTGAAGACATAAAACAAACAATCTTCACTGAACCAAAGGCAGTTGTGTTTCTTGGGCCAAGCAGTTCTTTCCCTGCTCTTCCTGGTCTCCCTCAGTAGTTCAACAGTTTTGCTGTGAAGGCCCAACAGCCTCCTCCAAACACTTGATGTTAAGCTGTGTCTGCTATTTGAACTCTGGGAAGCATTGATGTGGGTTAATCTGCAGTGGGGGTGGGGGGGTGGGGACTCAGTCTCCTGAGGCAGTCTGCTTGATAGCCAGTTTCATCATCGTGTTTGATGGTTTGTGTGACTGAACTTGAAGAAATTTTCTGAACTGGCTGTCCTTCCTGTGTTTGTAACAATGAGCTGCTATGTCTCAACAGAGAGAGATTTAAAAAGAACAGTAATCAGATATGTAAAAAAACAAGCAGTATGTCAATGTCCCCCATCGCTGAGATTTGAATATTGAATGTTTGTAGTTTTCAAGATGAGCGGATTTTTAGATTGGAGTTGAACAGGGAATGCAAGTAACCTTAATGTACTTGGTGCAAGATATTCAAGTGGGTAGAAGCTACACTGCAAATAAGAACAGAGGTAGTTTTTTTTGTGCTTGTCTGAGGCAGCACAGACTCAGAGTGATGGTTCTGACGAGTGCAGCAAGCAATTTTATCCACCACCAGGCACAATGGCAAAGCCAGGGGTAGCCAATGGTGGCCTTGGTCACCAGAGATGAATCTTTCGCCACCCCAAGGGCCACCTCAATCATTTAAATAAAATATACTTTTTAGCAATATAAAAACTAGCAAGCATAGTTTCCTGAAATGATAGGGGTTTACATACTGGTTTACATACATATACAGGTGGTCCTCGGTTTCCGGCTGTCTTGGTTACCGGCCGTTTCGCGTATGCCGCC
>JARVGS010000548.1:10746158-10777226 GCA_031762315.1 Hypsolebias antenori | reverse complement strand
TAAGGTGTGATGACGTCACTGGGGGTGGCGGCCGTAAACGTGAAACTCCGTAAACCGGGAACGCCGTAAACCGGGGGGTTACCTGTAATTATTTTTTTGTTTTATTGTATAGTAGCATTAGAATGCTCGGGGCTCGTAGCTTGAATAAAACACGACTTTGGCTTGGTGGTAGTTCATTTGTTGGTAGAATTCCCAGAAAAACAATCTTTCTGGCATATATTTGTCAACATAACTGTAGTAAAACAATTCAAACATTCAGTTGTGCTCGCATGTGAAAATCTGGTGTTTTAAAACAAATGTGTAGAGAAACTTTGCCAATGTTTTAATATTCTGTCATATTTTGTAAACATAACAAAACTGACCTTTAGCTGTTGATGACGGAGTCCTGCCCTGCTGAACGTCTTGCTGAAACTTATTTACAGAGAGGCAGTAAATGTATTTATATTCTTCACCTGGCAGTGGTTTATTGTTTGTACATCAGGTGTGTCCAGAGACGAACACCGTGATGATCAACATCGGTTTGCTGCTGCTGGCGTTTTCCGTCTCAGATGAAGAGCACTGCAGGTACTTATTCCCCGTTTATTTCATTTTAATTCATTTATTTAACCTTTTTAAGCTAACTTGATTACTTGAAACTTTCAGTCTTACAAAAACATTTGCTGACGCAGGCTTGGTTTTTTTATTTATTGCCCTTTTTTTTTAATTGTTTTTCCTATTTCAGGCCAAACACGTACCATTCTAATCTGCAGGTCAGCTGGGACCTTAACACAGGAGTGTGTTGTACTGTGGGTGTAGGTGACCTGACAGAGGTCAAGGGTCAGACCAGGTGAGCAGGGATCTCACACACATCTGTATGACTCATTAAGCTGTGAACAGATGTGCTGATTCCTGTCTCACTGTCAGTGGGAGCGTGTGGAGTTCTTACAGAAAGTCCTGCGTGAACACGGTGATGAAGTGGTTGATTCCCGAGAGCAGCTCCCGCCACATCAATCGCATGACCAACGAAGCTCTGCACAAAGGTGAGCGTACAAAGAGGTCGACAAGAAATGTAGTCAGACAGTTTGAAGTTTAAAATCTATGGTTCCCAACCCTGGTCCCTGAGGAACACCATCCTACGTTTTAGTTGTTTTCCTGCTTTGACACACCTGATTTGAATGAATGGGTGATTAACAGACTTCTGCAGAACTTGATGAAGTAATTCAGTCACTGAATCAGGTGTGTTGGAGCAGGGAAACAACTAAATCATGTAGGATGGTGTTCCTCAGGGACCAGGGTTGGGAACCGCCGATTTAAATAATGCATTTCTGAGTTGAGCTGTTTGCAAACGCCTAATTCAAATCTACTTTTCGTCGTTAGGTTCATCGCTGCAGGTGTTGGCAGATAGTGACCGCTGCACCTGGATTGTGTTATGAAGAACAAAAAGGTGTGCGAGTGTCAGAGTAACACAAACATGACCTCTTTTTCAGTGAAGAGCAGCTTACATCAGAAGGCGTGATAAAAAAAATGCATAAAACTAAATAAAAAATGCTTTAGCAGAAATGCTGTAAAAAATAAAAATCATATGAACTTTTGTCAATCTGCGCTGTATTGTTGCAACTACCAAACCAAAGAGCTGGACTGAACAGAAATGCAGTGTTTTTAATACAAAGTTGAGGTGTCTGTGTGTAACAGCGTTTGTACTAATGTGTTCACTCAGTGTATTTTTATGTGGATGAATGGCTGAGTCGTGTAGTGAAGAGACACATTCTGCTTTTGAACCAGTTCAGTCCAGCTTTGTGGATTTGTTGGGCTGCTGTGTTTAAAATGAGACGTGAGCTCAGCACTGCTTTGATGCGTTGAACTTGTCATAAAGGTAGAGTTGCTGGAATCGCTTGTTTTTGAAGATCGTTGTCATGTTTTCTGTTGATTCAATTGGAAAACTTTGTTCCACTGGAATATTTTGGTAAAATAAAAAGATCAAATGCCGTTAGAATTTTTTTAATTTGATTAACTTTACTCAGCTCAGGTGGAGTTTAAGATCTGGGCATCTTATTCAGAAATGGATCGATGGACTGGGCGCTTCATCCTCAGTAATGAAGTTGTTTCGGTTGTAAAAGGTTACTTAAGGTCATGAGGTTTGGATGACGACAAAAAGAGCAAGAGCCTGGATACAAACAGCCGAAATGAGCCCTGTCATCTGCGTGAAGTTTGGGGTGGTTCAGGCATCTGGATGGACGCCTCGCTTAGGTTTTCTGGTCATGTCCCACTGATAAGACCTCTGGGTAGACCCAGAACTTGAAGGGATTGTGCGTCTTCTCTGGGGGAGCACCTCAGGGTCCCCCAGGCAGAGCTGGAACGTGTCTGGGAAGAGGGATGTCGGGTTTCTCTCCTGGCCCTGTTGCCTCTGCGCCCTGACCACCGATGAGCAGCAGAAGATGAAGATAGTATTTCACATAGATTTTAAAAAAATCTTAAAACAGTGATAACATTTCATAGTTAATGTTAGAGCTCACCTGTTCTGCCAAAATGTGGAATTTGTCAATATTTAGTTATTTCAAAATAATTCAAAACATAACAACAAAAAAGAATCTGCTGTGCACCCTGCCTCTCACTGACTGCTGGAGATGGACGCTGATCCAGAATAAAAACGGGTAAAGATGATGAATGTTTAAAGGTGAAGTCTGAACAGACTGGTGTGGATTCTCTGTCATCGAGGGTGCAGCAATCCAAAAAGATGGACTTCTACTGATCTAATCTGTAGTTGGAAGATGTTTCCTACATCTTCCAACTACAGATTAGAAGTCCAGTTGCTTTATTTTTCAAACCTTTTGCATATGTAGAATGACATTTATGAAAAAGTTAGATTGTTATATAAAAATAAACTGTTCACTTTAAACTGGAACACAGTGGAGGTATAACAAGTGTGTGTGACTGTTTAGGTGGCAGGTGTAGGAGTGATCCCACAGACACATGGTCTTCGGAGCATCTCTTTAGTCGACAAGCTGAAGCTACAGTCACAGATTTCAGTACAAATTCTTTAGCATGACATCAAAAAGACAAATTCTACAAAGTAGACAACTGTTCTCCAGTACAAGCAAGGGGAAATTTAAAATAATTTTTGACATCAAATATCATACATGGATCAATGTAGACACCTTATTTTGTTAGTATACTCTTTGGTGGGATCTTGTAAACAGCTGATCCTGAGAGACATCCACTACAACTATAATACTTTATATATACTTTTTACTTTGTCTCAAGTACAACCTGTAATATAACCAGTTTTGCTCCTGCCAGGTGCTGGTAGATCATGTGGTATATGGGTTGGGGTCTGAGAGTCAACATAATAGTTACATGCTTAGGCCATCATCACTTAAAAAATAAACGTGCACATTAGGACATTTTAAGGCAGTAACGGTTAAACAACATAGAAATATATAAGTGATACACGATACAGGTCGTCCACAGTATGTTCAACTTAACGACTCTGGAAATAAACATTACTTTTATCTCTGAAAAAACTTTGCAATGTTTGTAGCTGGTGCAAAGGTTGCTATGGATACAGATGAGCAGACGCACCTGAACAAGTGGGATAAGCTTTGGCCTTGTGCTGCGGCTCACTGAGCTGCACAGCATCTTGGAAAATATATGTCGAGGGTTGCATATAATTAAAAAAAAAAGACCGTGTTTGAGTAAATTAAACACAAACAGCAGAATCATCACAATGAAGCAACTGTACAGTTTTTACAGTTACTGTAGATTTGTGACAACACTGAAATTCACATAATATTCATATTAATCCACCCAGACAGAATATTTATATTTGTCAATATAGATTAGAAATCACTCAAAGGCACAGATTATCAGTTAGTTGGCCAAAATAAAAACAAATTACAACGAAAGTAAAACATCCACAGTCAACACCTTGGTGCAGTATAATTCCTGAAGCTACTCCTACATGTTCTGACTGTTGTCGATCATTGATGTTGTGCTCCTGCATAGTGATGTCACTGAAGACAATACCACAGTTGTTTGTGTTCAAGAGGGCGATAAGGAACACGGGACTGCTCATTTCTCCACAGCAGTCAGGTCAGTGATTAAGGCGGGGTGAGAGGGAAAGTCGAGCTCTGACTTTAGTGTGGTCGAGCGTGGGCACCGAACAGAAGGGGAAGGCACAGAGAATCAAAGACTAAATGAAGGCGAAAAGGGACGGCAGTACAGAAACACAGTATAAAAATAAGTGAAGGTTCTTCCACTTCTCATGATTTACACACATTAGAAGCAAACAGAGACGTGACGTTTTCAGGATGAGATGCTGGATTTAAAGCGATGATGGGTTACTGTGACGTGCTGTGGCTCTCGGTCATCGTGTGCAGATTTAAGTTGATCCTGGGCTGCTTGGCGGGCGGTTCCATCACGTCCTTCTCGTCGTCGACCTTGCTCAGAGAGCTGGAGTGCAGCATGATCTCTCCGCTTTCCTCCTCGCTCTCTTCTTCCTCGTCATCCTCCTCTTCCTCTGATGTAGGGAACAACATGACAGTATGTAATCTCATAACAACAACTGAATAAGTCTGAGGTGTGCCCCCCCCTCTTTACCTTTGTCCAGGTCTGGGGAGTTTCTGCTCTTGACACTGCTGGCAAACTGCAACAAAGACGACAAATTCAAATATGAGACGCAGCTTGTGCTCCGACAGCAGATAAACACACGAGTACATACTTCTCCCATAACTGCTATCGGTGTCTCCCCTTTAGCTTTGGCCACCCTGTGTTCGATCAGGTAGTACATGTACTCATCATACAGCAAGCGGATCAGGTGGAAGGAGCCGAAACTTGCAGCGCTGCGCAGGGTCAAGTCCCGGATCACCATGGAGCTGGTGGGAGAGAGCAGGAAAGATTTAAAACTTGGATCATCATTCAAACCACATCAAACATGACATCACTTCTTTCCATTTGTCCACACCTATAGAAGGACCAGTTGAGCAGAAAGACTTTGGCAGCCTTGGGCAGGGCTGTAGGGTTCTGCTCGTACGGCTTTAGGACCTGGGAGACGACACCATCCAGCCACGTAGCCCACTGTTCCAGTGAGTTCTGCTGCTGCAGAGTAGCTTTGAAGTCTTGCTCCAGCTGTTGGACCACGCGGTCCTCACACTGACACACCCAGGATGCCTGCTCCTGAGAGGGACACAGGCTCAGAGTCCAGCGCTACAGCAGCACATGAAGGAGTCGACACAGACTGTAGGGCCAGCTGACCTGTACGTTGGTGAAATCGACACGGTTGAGATCTGAGAGCATTTGGTTGATCTGAGCTGGGTTCTGGAGGACGGCGCGGGCCGCCTGGGCCAGATGGTTCAGGCTGGTGTAGCGACGCAATGTCTGGGAGAAGGAGCTTACGCACACCACCTGAAGGATGGAGTGAAAGGAGAAAACGAACAAAGCTTTGATAAGGAAGTAACGTGACGACAACCTGACAATAAATTCAACACCATTTGGACACATCTGGAACAGAAAAACACTTTCAACTCAGAGTTTCAGCAAATTTCAGTCAGATGTGTTTAAGATCTTGCAATAATCACAAAATATAACACGTCACTGCAAAATTTATTTTAAAGGTACAAATGTTATTGCCTTTCATTCAAACTCTAATTCAATCCAAATCATAAAACTAGAACAAAACAGTTTCAGGAGCAGAGCGACCGGATTCCTTCATGAGGAAAGGAATCCATTTTGACTGGACTGCTGCATGATGGGACTTTTAGTAACACATTTTTAACAAGATATGAGGCATATTTAGTTTAAAATATGGGTTAAGAGCTCTCGTGTCACGTGTTATTTATGTATAAAAATACCTTTATGCGAACCATCTCTTCTGGGATGTTCATCATGGCACCAGTCAACCAATTCTCCAGGCTCTTGGCAAAGTTACGGATGGCCTGAGTTAAGGCACCTGAAGATGGAGGTTTGTTGTTAAGACAAAAGAAGTAAAACACAACAAGATGATGTAAAAACCTCCAACGTTTGATTATGAAGAGGAAGAAGTCTCCACTTGTTATAGTATAGCTGTAAATATAGTTAAAGCAGTAGCATGTCACAACATTTACTGAACAAACATGTAAAAGCAACACTAAGTTGTTTTTGCTTCCAATTTTTATGAACTGAACTCAAAGATCTGAGACTTTTTATGTCAAATGTTGTTCACAAATATGTGTAAATCTGTGTTAGTGAGCACTTTGTTGCTGGGATAACTCATCCACCTTACAGGTGTGGCAGATCAAGATGCTGATTAGACAGCATGTTATTGCACAGGTGTGCCTTCAGTTGGCATGCAGACTGCAGGAATGTCCACCAGAGCTGTTGCCCGTGAATGTTCATTTCTCTAGCATAAGCCGTTTACAAAGGTGTTACAGAGAATTTGGCAGTACGTCCGACCAGCCTCACAACTGCAGACCATGTGTAACCACACCAGCCCAAGACCTCCACATCGAGCATCTTCACCTCCAACATCATCTGAGATCAGCCACCGTGACAGCTGCTGCAGGTTTGAATAACCGAAGAATTTCTGCACATACGGTCAGACACTGTCTCAGGGAAGCTCGTCTGCATGCTCGTCGTCCTCATCGGGGACTCCACCTGACTGCAGTTCTTCGTCGTAACAGAGGTGAGTGAGCAAATGTTCACATTTGGTGTATGTTGGTGCTCTCTTCATGGATGAATCCCAGTTTTCACTGCACAGGGCAGATGGCAGACTGCATGTATGGTGTCGTGTGGGTGAGAGGTTTGCTGATGTCAGCGTCGTGAATCGAGTGGCCCATGGTGGCGGTGGGTTATGTTATGGGCAGATGTCTGTTATGGACAATGATCACTGGTGCATTTATTGATATACTGCGAGACCGTGACGAGACCCTGAGGCTCGTTGTTATGACCACCTCCTCATGTTGCAGCACGATAATGCACGGCACCATGTTGCAAGGATCTGTACACAATTCTTGGAAGCTGAAAACACCCCCGTTCTTGCACGGCCAGCACACTCTCTGGACAGGCCACCCAGTGAGCATGTTTGGGATCCTCTGGATCAGTGTATACCACAGTGTGTTCCAGTTCCTGACAATATCCAGCAACTTCACACAACCACTGAAGAGGAGTGGACCAACATTCCACTGGTCATAACCAACAACCTGATCAACTCTATGTGAAGGAGGTGGTCACAACAGATACTGACTGGTTTTCTGCACATTTTAGAGTGGCCTTTTATTGTGGTCAGCCTAAGGCACATGCCTAATAATCATGCTGTCTAATCAGCATCTTGATCTGCCACACCTGTGAGGTGGATGGATTATCTCGGCGAAGGAGAAGTGCTCACTAACACAGATTTACACAAATCTGTGAACAACATTTGAAAGAAAAGGCCTGTTGAGCTCATAGAAAAAGTCTCAGCGGTTTGAGCTCAGCTCATGAAAAATGGGAGCAAAAACAAAAGTGTTTATGTTTTTGTTCAGTGTAGATTAAGAGTGTAGGTTCCAGTCAACGTTTACATATCAGTTGCACGGCTAAGTAACTTACTAGGGATGGGTCTGAGCACGTCAGGGATGAGGATTTCCACCAGAGTCTGGTAGAGCAGGTTGTCACACTCCTTCGTCCAGCACAGAACTGGTTCAAACTTGCAGAGAGCCACCAGGCAGGATTTGGGCAGACGTTTCTCTGATTCATTATGTCTGGTGGAAGACAGCGTTTTTTGTTTCAGTTACAGCAGTAAATCAGATTATATGAACATTAAAATATATTTTAAACACTTACAGGTCGACTGATTCTGTATCGCTGCTCTGACTGAACCTCCAGAAGGATTTCCAAAGTGCCTCAACAAGAGTGAACTGAAGGTTGACCATCACATCCAGGACAGCCTGTGAGGGAGGTCATTTATAATGTTATGGAGGTCTTTAAACTTTACTAATTTTAATCTTTATGTTAACTAAATATATATATTTAAATAGTGCAAAAAGTTTAATAATGTGCACTGCAAGAAAGCATAGCTTCAGACAAAAGCGTGCTGTTGGTGATAGAAATGTAACAGAAAAGAACATGAAATATTGAAATGAAGTCATCCTGACCTCAGAGTGTTCTCTGTACAGGTTCTGAAAGGCCTTGAGGTGTTCTAAAAGGATCCCATCGGGCAGGGTTTGACCTTGTAGATCCAATTCTACAAAGTTTGGCAAAAGCTTTGATGCCTCTATAGATGATAAAGTGTAAGACATAATGTCAGTTTCTTCACAGATGCCCCATCTTTAAAACTGTTCATATCTGTAGCATTTTTTCTCTACAGAGAGCTAAATGGCTATAAACTGTAACCTGAATACTACACAGACAACAAAAAAACAAAAATAAGTTTCTTATCCTAAATTCACAAACTGCTTCAGTTTTATAACAGCTAAAAGAAAAATAGATCACACTTAATAAAAGTATGTAATAACATGCAGGCTTTAATTAAGCAGAGTGGGGGTGTCTCACCCAGGAACTGCTGATACTGATGAACTTGGGCTGAAATATCACCAAGAGCTGCTACCTGCTGCTGACCTGTCCCACCTGACGTCCCATTGGCAATGCCCTGCGCCTTCTGAAGTGGCTTTATCCTACTGGAAAGAGTGCAGGTCAAACTTTGTAAATGGTGGAAGTGTACACACAACAATACGATAATCCAAGATGTTGCAGGATGTGTTAACACTCAGAATGTGCAGCGGCTAACTTTCAGTTACTACCAAACGACATTAAGCTCAATTTAGCACATTTAGCTGCATAGTCAATTACTACTTCTATAAAGTTTGATTAAATTCTGACCAGTGGCTCATAAGATAATTTGAACACTAGCACAATTGATTTCAATAGTTCAGGCATAGATTTAAAAACAGATCTTGGTGATCAGTTAGGACACATAGTTTGTGTTGGGAATGACTTTTGGGTACAAAACAATAAATTTCAGCTCAGTAGCTGTAAAAATAGCTGAGCTAAATCCATTTTTGTGTTTGATATGTTTAATTAACTATGGAGGCCATCTTGAATGGGACTGACCTTACAGAATAATCAACTGTAGATGCACATCTAATTAATTTTCTGAGTTTAACTCAAATTTGTCCAGTGGGTCATGAGATGTTTTGCTAACACTACAGACATATGAACACACATGGACACAAACAGACTGAAACATTATTGTCTGCTTTCTGCAGTGGGTAAGATTCATATGTCCAGGAGTGTTTAAAACCAGCTAAAATTACTTTTCAAGTAACTAATGCTGGTAGTTCCCATATTTAACTAAATACTTTCACAGACTTAAATGAACACACCACAAACCATTTCTTACTGTGATGACATATGATATTGCAGTGGTTCCCAAACATTTTCTGCTGGGCCCCGCTTTGGTTTATAAGAACCACCCTTAGTTGAGCATTTGCCGGAACAAACGCAGCTTTAGTAAAGAGACCCTGTCGAGCACGGCAGTTTATGAGTATTTGTGTGAAAAAGTCAACTGACTTTGTTTTTTTCTTTGTGCTCTGAATGTTTTGTCTCCAAGTGGCATCTTAGCTTGTTAGGCTTCAAACTGTCACAAGCTAGCACTTTAGGGCAGACAACACATTACGGTCTCTCCTTATTACCCACCAGTAAGCAGGTGAAGCCAAAGGGAAGATATGCTTCGTCATATATTCTACTCTTTGGCTTGGAGGGAAGTTGGTTTGGAAACATATTTACCAATTCTTCATCTTCTGCTCTGTGTTTATGAGGGAGCCCCATCAAAAACCTGTCCATTATGTCCAAACATTCATAAATTACTTTGGCCAACGGTGTTGTTTTAAAGTGCTTTATAAATAAAGTTGTATTGTATAAATTCACTCATACTCCTCTGTCCTGTAATGCTCAGCACCCCCTCTAGGGGACGCCCCCCCCCACTTAGGAAACCACTGCAATAATGCAAAATTATATTTCAATCAGAATAAAGCCAAAATGGATAACTACATGCTCACACCTGTTTTTCTGTGAGAAAGGCTGCTGCCTCATCGCCATGTGCTGTTGTTCATCCATGAGTCTGAGCAGAGGAGAGCCAGATTTGATCCTCAGTCCATAATAGTGGTACTTAGAATTTCCTCTGAAATGCAGAGAGTGAAAAAGTTACTCCAACATCCCAGAAACTGCTTGAACACAGGGCGGGTTGCTTGTGTGTGTGTACCTGGTTCCTAATCTGCGTGTGCGGAGCCCCATGAAGACAGCCCTGATGAGTTTACCAAAGGATGCAGCATTAACAGGTTCAAGTTTCTGCTCCTGGCAGTGCAGGAGGTAGTGGTAGTAGAGGGTGCAGCGAGGCAGACTGACCCCCTCAGCCCCCTCATAGTTTTCAAGCAACCACTGCACCTGGAGATGATGGACATCGTAGAGGTCAATGTTCTGAATGTTTTACTCCGTCACTGAGGTCTCGTTCTGAACTCACAGTAGCAGGTGGGGCCCGAGAGTTTGGGCTCGAGTAGCTTTGTCCTCCTCCTCCGCCACCTGCTCCACCTCCTCCTCCTCCCAATGCATAGCTTCCCTGGATGACGTACCCTCCTCCACCTGCCACGGCGGCTCCACTATTGGTTGTTGCCACGGAAACTGCTTGTGGGGTCACAGATATGCAGATGTCTGACTCAGAACTAGGCGTGGCATCAAAAAAGGTGGAGGACGTGGGAGGTGTCTGAGAAAAGAGGGGCGAGTCGGAGAAGGGGTAGCTGCTTGATCGGCTGGACAAGACAAGACGATGACAAACAAACAGAACATCAGTGCGTCGCTCAGTGACCAGTAAAGCTGCAACATGTGTGCAGTTGACCACGTGTAAAAGATCCCACTGCTTACATAGTGGGTGTGGTGAAATTTGCATCTCCTGCTCCGTCCACGTACTGCACCTGACCCGAATACACATGCTCCACCTGAACAACGAGGAAAGAGTACTGATTATTGGCCACAGGTCATCAACAATGAGATGCAGTACAGTAACCAAAAACATTACATATTTCAACATTCATCTCATAAATTAATACTTCTGAAAAACTGATTCATTTTATTCTTGTATTTTACTTTTTGATGTTTAATTTTTTTTACAACTCTTTCAACTCTGTAGATAAACATCTGTTTAGATAAACTTATCTAAATGCTACACTGGAACCATTAGTTGGACACCAGCTTTGTGGTATAACAAGTTGGCAACGTTGAAATAAACACCGTCTTGTTCAGCGTTGTGCATGAATGTGTTCATGTTCGGTACAGTGAGCTGAACAAGTGTGTTCTGAAGACAAGAAGATAAAGAGCACTACACTCCAGCAACAATCAGCAGGTGATATAAAGTAACTGTTTAACTTTTCCCTAAAGGTTAGGGCCAACACAGCATTTGTAAACAATTTGAAACATCAGAGAAACATCTGCCAGTGACTGACCATAAGAGAAAATCACAAACACTCAGAAAACCATGAGCCAATCGAGCTGAGCTGATTATAGCATTAAAGTCGTAAAGACATTTTTGTGGCTTTAAAAAGCTTATTTGTCTGTGAATCTACAACAGTGTTGGAGAAGTTACTGACTAGGGTCATATGGACTGGAATCACCGGTAAGAAGATACAGCTCAGAGCTACTCATTTAAAAGAGCATAAACTAACAGGAACTACCGTATGTACAATTCATTCTTGGGGCTGTGAAGTTAGCTCCAAAAGTCAAATGTGAACTTTGAATTTGATCATTTTAATCTGTGTGAATGCACTTTGAGCTAGCTCTTGCTATGTGCACTGTTGCATAATCAATAATGAAGTGATGTTATATCCCATGTCTGTGAAGGGGTCAAAGACCAAGAAGAGACTGGGATGAAGCGTGCACAGATTCACAGATTTGAGGAAAGTTCTTGATGTATGTATTGCATATTGTCTCATGTATGATCCTGTACCTCCTGGTTAATATGGACAGACTGCAGGTTGCTGATGTGGCCTGTCTGAATCCTCTTGGCTGCCTGCGACACTGCTTGCAACACTGACCTCTGCAGGAAAGTACATCCAGAGTGTCAGCCACAACTGCATACGTACTCTACCCCATGCTAAGGCCTGCTGCTACATAGTCACACACATGACATTTGTGTGTACGTACGCATCTTACCTGTGGAGTGGTCTGCACGGGTTGGACCACCTGCGTTGGAACACCGGGTGCCGTTGGGCTGGAGTCGGACAGACTGTCATTGGAGTGAACAGAGCCCTCTGTGGAAGACAAATCAGGAATAGAGGGGGGATGTTTTACAAGGTCATCAAATAAATCTCGACTGAAAAAACACCCATCCTTCAAACAAGTTCAGTACTCACGGCATACTGCCTCCAAATCATAATAACAGCCACCGCAGAACATCCTGCAACTACCGTAAATGTCCTTTTTTATTTTTTTCTTCAATTAAGCAAAGCAGGAGAGGAGTGTGAGTGCATCTGTCTACCGCTCCCTTCATCCTTATATCTTGCATGCAGTAGGACAGCCTTGGACAGCTAATCTCCCCAGATGGAGGGAAAAATCCCTCCATCTTGTAAACATGCAGATCAGATGAGAGAGGGAAATGAGAGATACATGTGGGCTGATGAACAGGAGGAGAAAACAGAGAATGGACAGTGGCAGAGGAGATGACAGTCACTATTTTGTAACCTTCAGGGTTAAAAAATAAAATAAAGAAAAACTTGAAGGGTCACGTTCTTAACTTGGGCTGAAAACAGATTAAATACAGAAATTTGACTTAGTTTCAAACCCATCACAGCACATCTCACCTCAGATCTTTTTACATTTCATCTGAATCAACATTTAACAGCTTTTCCTCAATGATGTTGGTCTATTTATTTGTTCATCCATCAATACGAAATGTGTTGTTTCAGATGAAATGTACATGAAGCTGAATATTAAACATATTTTTTTTCTGTTTGCTACTTTTATCCCAAAGCTCTATTAATTTACTGTTGAAGAGAATAACATTCTATTTGGTCTGTGAAATTGTCCAGATCAGTCTGATCCAAAAGTTACTGGTAGTTTGTTTAACCATGTTTAATTACCTTTTTACAACTAGTTTCTTTTATGTGTAGGACTAGCCAAGTTGAAGTTGTTGTTGTTAAGTTAGAAGCAGTTTTTAAATGAAAAACAGAATTTAAGTGTTTTATTTAAAGTTAACTAGAAATCAATTGTTTCTGCATTATAAAACTGTACATACAGTGGAGCTTGAATGTTTGTGAAGCCTTTAGAATTTTCTGTTTCTGCAGCAATATGACCAAAAACATCATCAGATTTTCACACAAGTCATAAAAGTAGATGAAGAGAACCCAGTTAAACAAATGAGACAAAAAATATTATACTTGGGGCATTTATTTATTGAGGAAAATGTTCCAATGGCAAAAGTATGTGAACCTTTAGGATTAGCCATTAATTTGAAAGAAAAATTAGTCAGGCGTTTTCAATCAATAGGATGATGATCAGGTGTGACCCTATTTAACTTAAAGAACAGGATCTATCAAAGTCTGCTCTTCACAACATGTTTGTATCGTGGCAGGAACAAAGGAGATTTCTGAGGAGCTCAGAAAAAGAGTTGTTGATGCTCATCAGGCTGGAAAATGTTACAAAACCATCTCTAAAGCGTTTGGACTCTACCAATCTACAGTCAGACAGATTGTGTACAAATGGAGGAAATTCAAGACCATTGTTACCTCCCCAGGAGTGGTGGACCAACAAAGATCACGCCAAGAGCAAGGTGTTGAATAGTCGGCAAGGTCACAAAGGACCACAGAGTAACTTCTAACAACTGAAGGTCTCTCTCACATTGGCTAATGTTAATGTTCATGAGTCCACCATCAGGAGTTTATATCTCTGCTGCTATAAAAATAAAAAACTTTACGCTGCTAACCATATACTGTATCAGGACATGTTTCTACCTCATGTACTGTACCACCTATACATGTACTAATCAACAAGTGTCTCTAGTTTTGTCTCTTAATTACTTATTTAGATTAGAATGTTTAGATTAGGTTAGATGTCTTTTTGCATTTATTATAGGTCTGTTTGTGGTATTTATTGTACTGTTGAATATCTGCACTGTGTGTTGTATTGCTTTTTTTTTTTTTTGCACGTTATGGTCTGTGTTGCACCGTGATCCTGGAGGAACGCTACTTCGTTTCAATATGTACTTATATGTAGCTGAAATGACAATAAAACCTCTCTGACTCTGAGAACACTGAAGAATGGTGTGCATGGCAGGGTTGAAGGAGAAAACCACTGCTCCCCAAAAAGAACATGGCTGCTCGTCTGCGGTTTGCTAAAGATCACGCGGACAAGCCAGAAGACTGTTGGAAGAATGTTTTGTGGACGGATGAAATTAAAATAGAAATTTCTGGTTTAAATGAAAAGAGTTATGTTCGGAGAAAAGAAAACTCTGCAGTCCTGCATAAGAACAGTATCCCATCTGTGAAACATGGTGGTGTTAGTATCATGGTTTGGGCTTGTTTTGTTGCTTCTGAGCCAGGACAGCTTACCATCATTGATGGAACAATGAATTCTGAATTCTATAAGAGAGTTCTAAAGGAAAATGTCAGAACATCTGTGCATGATCTGAATCTCAAGAGAAGGTGGTTCATGCATCAAGACAATGACCCTAAGCACACAAGTGGTTCTACCAAAGAATGGTTCAAGAAGAATAAAGTTCATATTTTGGAGTGGCCAAGTCAAAGTCCTGAACTTAATCCAGCCCAGATTAGTGCTGGGCGATATGGACCAAAATTAATATCTTCATATATTAAGATAAATGGTGATATATGATATATATCTCAATATTTTTTCTTTCCATAAAGTAATAAGAAAAATACATTTCTAAGTCAAAGTGTTGTCCCAATTGTCACACAGCTTAACAAAGCTGTAACTGTACATAATAAATGTCTCAAAATTAATATATTTTTTCCTGCATAACAAAACCAAAAACACAGCTGTGCACTTAAAATTTAAACAGAAAACATACACAGTAAACATAATTTCATTGTACTGTTAACCCTGTGTTAACCTTGCATATGACAAACAAACAACTTGAACTAATGAAAGGCTGACTTGCTCTTTAAAAAGTCTAGTGGCCTGCTGATAAGATGTGAAAAAAGACAAGAGAGAGATTTGGTGTTCTCCAGGAAAAGAACTGGTTGGCATGGTATGAAGTTGTCTTCTCATTAAAAAGCATGGAGACAAATATCCTTATACAAATTTATATCCTTATACAGATTTCATCTATAAAATCCTTTGACAGCTTCTGACTGAAACAAGAAAACATGCAGCTGATTGTTCATCTCAGTGAGCAGTTTGGGTAATTTCCATTAAATTATCTATAAACAAAACAATTTGAAAGCCCATCTCACAAATAAACTTCAGATAGTTTTATTCACTCAAAACAGTTTTATTTTAACATAAGGTTGTTTCACACAAACCTTTATTAACAAAGCTGTTAGAAAGCCTACATTGTTGTGTAGTTAGCTTGTTTACTGAGCTCGGTTCTGTTTGATTATGGCTAGTTCCTTTCTGAATTTAATAGTTCCTATGCTCTTGAATGCACCGTGACTGTGATGCTGGTGAACGCACCGCTCTGTGTAAACAAAGTTCAGAATGTGTGTCAGTCTGTTTTTTCCCTCTCCCGACAAACAAAGGCTTGCAGCTTTGCTGAACCTGTTTGTGCTTTTATGCTGTGTGTAAATACCAGATGAAACAGCAAATAAATCACCCTAAACTGAATATTTGTCTCCATATTTTTTAATGAGAAGACAACTTCATACCATGCTAACCAGTTCATTTCCTGGAGAACACCAAACCTCTCCTTTGTAGCAGCTACCATAATTTTTCATACCTTATCAGGAATTTAAAGTGACTCTCCCACTGTGAGTCAACAAAGACCTATCTGCATAAGCTTCTTCAAGATGGAGCAAGCAGCCAGGGAGGGGCAGGTTTGTATTCAGTGAGGGAGAGAGGAGGAGGGTGGCGTGAAGGCTGCAGCATGCAAACTGGGGGAAAAACTGGCGGATTTATAACTTTATGTAGAGTATAAGACTATATTGTTTTATATCAATATAGTCTCATTTTATATTGTGTTTTAAATTATCTCGATATTTTTAAAATATCGATATATTACCCAGCCCTAGTCCAGATGTTGTGAAATGACCTGAAGTTAGCAGTTAATGCGAGGAAACCACCAAGATCTCAGAGTTAAAGCTGTTCCATACAGAAAACAGTTTTAGGTCATATTTATGCAGAAATATAGACAATTCTAAAGAGTTCACAAACTTTAAGCATCACTGTATAATGCAAAAGACTGGTGTGGTAGTAACTGGGCCTGATCCCCAACTTATAGTCTGAGCCATAACTGAGAGCCTAAAATCTGGGCTTAAAACTTTGCTTTTTATAATAAATTCTGTTAACAAACAATCTGATGAAACATTGGTCAGATATGAATAGACTTTAAGAAAGTAAAGGTTTGGTATTCCTTTACAACTAATTAAAATTTAGACAACCCAAATTAAGATGGTTGCCACAGCCAATAAACATTAATAAACTCAAAACTAGCTGCACCTCAGCTCCATTTTATGTAGGACTATTTGTTGTGATTTACTCTGAGCTACAAACACACAAAATTTTAGTTAAATTCCCATAAAATTGAATTATACACTGCCTGGCCAAAAAAAGTTGCCACCAAAAAAGGTCACATTAATATTTCATTTAATCACCTTTAGCTTTGATTACAGCATGCATTCACGGTGTCATTGTTTCAATAAGCTTCTTCAATGTCACAAGATCTATTTCCATCCAGTGTTGCATTAATTTTTCACCAAGATCTCTAATTGATGATGGCAGATTCTGACCACTGCACAAAGCTTTCTCCAACACATCCCAAAGATTCTCAATGGGGTTAAGGTCTTGACTCTGTGGTGTCCAATCCATGTGTGAAAATTATGTCTCATGCTCCCAGAACCACTCTTTCACAATTGAAGCCCGATGAATCCTGGCACTGTCATCTTGGAATATGCCCGTGCCATCAGGGAAGAAAAGAATCCATTGATGTAATAACCTGGTCATTCAGTATATTCAGGTAGTCAGCTAACCTCATTCTTTGAGCACATACTGTTGCTGAACCTAGACCTGACCAACTGCAGCAACCCCAGATCATAGACTGCCCCCACAGGCTTGTACAGCAGGCCACATTTTTTTTCCGGCCACATTTCTTCCTCGAAGATGATGGGTCCCCACTATCCTTCCAGTTTTTAATAATGCGTTGGACAGTTCTTAACCCAGTTTTAGTAGTTTCTGCAAACTCCTTAGATGTTTTCTCTGCTTGAGGCCAGTGATTTGACCCCTCTCAAACAGACTGACATCTTCTCCACGACCACGCCATGTGTCTTAGACATGGTTGTTTAAGAAGCATCTTATTGCACCATTTGGGGTTAAATAACTTGTTGAAAGCTGAAAGATAATCACCCATGCAGTAATTATCCAATAGGCTTGTCCCAATTTGCTTAGTTAAATCCAGGTAGCAACTTTTTGGGGGGCCAGGCAGTGCATTTGGTAATGTTCATAGTATGGTATTTTTGAGGACTGCTGTGGCTCAGTGGTCAGTGCTGTGGTCCCATTATCCTGAGGGTGCAGGTTTGAGCCAAATATTTTGTGCAAATGTGCATACTGTGGTGACCCCTGCAGAAAGGAGCAGCCAAAAGGACTGCAACATATTTTCTTTTTGCAGCAACGGTGCAGTTAAACAATCACTAATGGTCTAGATGTCTCCTTATGAATACAAACAGTAGAGAATATTTCCACAGGCAATGTCATCGGGGACGTGCTGGAACACAACTGCGTTGACACTCCACTGTAAACAATCTGCAGTGTGCACATTTGAAGCACCACCGATAGAAAAAACATTCAGAATCAGACTAGCAGGGATCTATTAAAAAAAAAAAAAAAAAATCCCTCCCTTAAACCGATACTAAGACAACAAAGCAAATATAAGTTGTCGAAGCCAGATTCTCAAATGAGCTACACTTGTTAAAATATGTTTGGATCAATCTATTATTCATATGTTGTTATTCTCCTCTTTGGGGAGCACAGGGCTGCATGTGCTGTTATTGCTTCCAATAAACTACCAAGCAAACCACCTACTGTTTTACATCGCTCATAACGAAAATGATGGGAGTCAGTTTAGTTAAAGCCATAATATCCAAGTACAGTACTTGCACATTTAAAAAGACATAACAGAGTCTATAGTCTTTGACAGGAATTCCCATAAAAAAAAATCATCCGTTGCATTATTCAGTGAGCAATAAAGGTCGTGGAGTGCAGATTCACACAGTTTTAAACAACAAACCTGTGTGTAACACCTACTTTATACTGGAAGAGTTGGAAAAGAGTCCCAAGAAGCATTTGCACTGACGTTACGTTATATTAAATATTTTCTTCTTTAGGTTCCATTGTTATAATTCTAGCCAGAAGGAGGTTCATCTGAAACTGTTCAGATCCGAGAGAAGTGTAAGAGTTTATTTTTAGTCATGAATCAGATGAAAACAAAAAGGGAATTAATTTGACAGGTCATCTATTCATCTGATTCACTGGCTGGCTTCTGCTGTTTGTTTAATAAATTGTTTTAGTAGAAACTACCTTATTATGATTTTTAGCTCCAGTGTAAATAAGTAGTGACTGAAGGAGACATTGACATTTTTTTCTTTTGGTCATTTGACAGTAGTTGCAGAGACTTTGGATCCTATTAGCTTCTGCAGAGTGGCATTTTGCCAAAAAACAGAGAAAGAAACAGGCGATCCTGCTGGCCAACCTGTCTTCATTAACAGCGTTAACCTTCAAACTGAACTGCTGTGCCCTGCTCTGCCCTCGGGTCTGTTATGACTGTGAGGAAGTGGGTGCAAGAGTTGTGTCAAATATACTGTCGATGCCTTAACCAGGAACAGCTTGAAGGGAGCCGAGTGACAGAGAAAAGCCCCGCTGGGATTTAAAAACTTTGTTAAATTTTGCAGGAAGCGGAGTGCCTGGTTTTCAAATGAAGCTGCCTCCAGACTGCATGAAGTGATAAAGTGACTTTCAGGCTCCAAGATTGAACAAGAACAGACTCCAATCAGAAACAGAACTATGGAAACAACGCAGATTTACCACTGAGCGTAAGATAAAGTTTTTTTTTTTTTTTTGTGTGTGTTTTCAAGATGCTATTTTAGAATTAATTTAATTCAATTCAATTTATTTATATAGCGCCAATCACAACAGAAGTCATCTCAGGACAATGAACAGAAACATTCAAATATAAAAATAATAATTTAACAGTATTTTTCTGAGGAGCAGACTGCTTTGAATTTAACTCCATCACAGAATTCTCATCTTGAGCAAGCATGAAGGCGACAGTGAAAAGGAAAAACTTCTTCATGAGGAAGAAACCTTTAGCAGAACCAGGTTCAGGACAAGCGGCCATCTGCTTCGACCAGCTGGGTTTGGTATGAACAGATACACAATGGCAGGCCAAGAATCACACATTAAGATAGAAATAGTATAAAATGAAAACTATTCAATTTTAACAATTAATTTAAAGAAATGTGGTCAGTTTGTCCTATAGTCTAAGTTTAAGGCAGCATAAAAAGCCACCCTAATCATAGGATTTATCAAAAAGGAAAGTCTTGAGCCCAGTCTTAAAAATGGACAATGTGTCAGTCTCACGGACAGAAATTGGAAGTTAGTTCCAGAAGAGAAGAGCCTGAAAACTGAAAGATCTTCCTCCCATTCTGCTCGTGGAAACTCTAGGAACCACAAGTACACCTGCAGTCTGAGAGCGAAGTGCTCTGTTAGGAAAATATGGAACAATAAGATCTCGAATATAAGATGGAGCTAGGTTGTTGAGAGCTTTGCAGGTTAGAAGTAAGATTTTGAATTCAATTCTGGACTTGACAGGGAGCCAATGGAGAGAAGTTAAAACTGGAGAGATATGATCTCTCCCACTAACTCCAGTTAAGACTCTGGCAGCAGCATTTTAGATCAACTTAAGTTTTTTTTTTAAGTATTTGGACACCCAGATAACAATGATTTCGCTCTCATGGGAGATCTCATGAGGTGTGTTAGCTCAGAGTATATGGTGGCAATGATTCTAAGCTAATACCAAACCAAGTTTAGCAACAAAAAATAAATACAATAGCTACAAAAGCTGAAAAATCTGTCTTAGAACTATACTTTTTTTCTTTTTGGGCTAACGTTGATTAGCTGTGGAAGCCATCATAATTTGTGTTGACTGCAATTGATGAACATCCAGTAAATAAATGTTGAGTCTCATTAAAAAAGTGGTTCTTGAGATTTTATGCTAACAGAACATGGAACACACAAGCAGTTGCAGCATTGTGTGCTCTAAATCCAGGACAGAGGTTTGGTGAATGCATTGTTTAAGGTCTCTAGAGGCAGGGACAGAAAACCAGCAGGACAGTCCACACTACAACTTTGTTGAAGACAGAGGAGGAGATGATGTGAAACGAAGAACAGCATCCCAGTCAGGGCGGTCCAGGCTCCAGGACTGATCGTTTCTCACAAACACAATGATTCTTCCCCTCTGACTCCTCTGGACTGAGCTGATGTCTCTGGTCCAGTCAACCTCCCAGCACCAAAGACCAGTGTGTCTACATGAGGACAGACTTCCTATGAGTCTGGATGATCAGACACACGTCACCATCCTGTTGTTGTCTGACGTTTCTCTTTACTGTTTGTGTTGATGGCAGGAATCTGATAGAGTTATAGGTCTATTCATGCATGATGATGATTCACAACTTAGTGGTGGTGTGTGTTAATGTGTAACCTTCATTTGTTGAGACTTGGATTCATTTTCACAGTATCAAACAGCGTTTCCATGGTGATTAGTCAGAGTGTGTCAAGGCCACGAGCATCATTCATTCTAATAAACGGCTCCGAGGACAATGGTGAGGTGGGTCTGCTCCTTAATGGTTACTGGGGCACAACCCAAGTAGAAGTGATGAGGAGTAGAGAGAGAATCATTTATCTCTTAATTAGATCAAATCAAATAAAAAATAGATGCTTGCTGGCAGAAGAAGAAGTTCAAACAAGAGTAGCCAAATGAACCATAAATGAAAAAAGATTTAGCAGCATTTGAGCATTTTTTACCAAATGATTTATTAATGTGGGATATTTTCACATGTTCATTTGCATTTCACAATCTATTACTTGGTCTTATATCAGAAAGTATTTGTAAAGTAGTCAGTCATCACTTATCAGTCAGTTAAGATTCAGATCATGAACAGCATTGCTGTGGCTCTTTTTTTAGATTGGAGTATATTAAAGATACATCTATTTAGTCTAGATGTTAGTTTGATAAACATTAAGAGTTCAATTACATTTCTCCAAACTGAATTTCTTCAAAGTGCTGCTGCAGCGAAAACTGCTTCAACAGAACCCCACAACAAAAGTTTTGAACTATCCCTTTAGGTTGTTGTCCAGTTTGTCAGTGCTTTGAAAGCTCTACAGCTAGAAAGGTCTAAGTCAGCACCGTTACATCAGATTATTAGAATAACTGGGACCTTTGAAATGTAATTTGAACTCATTTCATATTAGCAGACTTGTGTTTTAAGCCTTTTCTTCAGAAAACATTTTTACTGTGGAGCTTTACTGCCCCCTTGTGGTCAAACACATAAACTACAACGACGTGTTTTCATAAAGATCTTGCCAGTTGTGTACTTTAAGGCACGTGTAGCCGCTTCACTAAATAAACCATAACTGTGGGAGCAGTTTATTATATTTAGTTGTTACTAGATTAAAACTTCCCTCTATTTTTGTTTGTTTTAGTGTTAACAATGTGCGTCATAATGTCAGCGCATCGCCGCTTTGAGCCGCCGCCTGTATTGCGCCTGCGCACTGCGGTGTGTTGGCAATGAACTGGAATCTAATTTGAACAGTGCATCTAAATTACAGCGAGATTATCAGGGGTGTGTGTAGGATTTTTTTTGCATTTCCTGTCATTGAATAATCTCCACAGTAAAAAGCCTTTCTGTTTCCTGAGATGTCTTCTGAAAACGCTGTGTCACATGATGAAGGTATGGGAACATTTTTATTTTCAAGTTTATTCTGACAGGAAAACAATTTCATCGAACTATGTAATGTAAACTCCATTAAAAACTATCTATTTATCAGAAATGTGTTGCATTACTGTAAATGTCCCCCTATGATTATTGACAATCAGTGCATGTTTTCTACAGGCTGTGAAACACCTTCCCCCTCACCAAAGGACGAACCTCTGAGGTTAGTTCTGCTGGGTCGGACTGGGACCGGCAGAAGCTCCTTGGGGAACACCATCCTGGGAAGACCAGCCTTCTGGGTGGAGGCGTCCCCCAGTTCCATCACCACGAGGTGCAGGAGACAGACTGGGACAGCAGGCGGGCGCAGCATCTCTGTTGTTGACACCCCCGGGTTCTTCCATACACACCTGTCCCCTCAGGAGATCATGGCAGAGGTGGGTCAGTGTGTGAACTTGTATCCTCCAGGCCCCCATGTCTTCTTGGTGACCCTGCAGCTCGGCAGGTTCACGCAGGAGGAGCGGGAGGCCTTGGAGTGGATCAGGGTGAGGTTTGGGCCTGAAGTGTTCAGTTTTACTATAGTCCTGTTCACCTGGGGGGACCACCTGCGAGGCAGAGGTGTTGAGGACTTCCTGCAAAAGAGCCATGAGCTGTCAGAGTTTGTCAGCAGCTGCCAGGGGGGGTACCACGTTCTTGACAACAGTGGACAGGATGATACAACAAACTGTTCACATCAAGTCCTTCAACTTCTGAAGAAAGCTGATCAGCTTGTAGCCATCAATGGAGGCGGTTGCTATAGCAACGAAATGTACCAGGAGGCTGAGAGCGTCTTCCGGGAGGCACAAGAGAGGATTCAGGAGAGCAGAAGTCACACGGAGTCTCCTCACAAGGACACTAAAGAGAATAGAGCAGAGTCGGAGAGAACGAGGAGGGAGGAAGAGGAGGCCAGGAGGAGAGAAGAGAGGCTGTTCTGGTGCGAGCTGGTGACTGCACTGGGGAGGGGGGCAGCAGAGGGAGCAGGGATAATCGGAAAGGACAAAGGAAAACCCGTGAAGAAGGTGAAGGTGGTCGAGAAGGCAGCAGCTCTGGCAGCGTCGCCGCTCTCCATCAAATCTGCTGCAAAGGTGGTGGGAGGAGCGGTGAGGGAGGGGAGCAAAGTTCTCCACAAACACAAAAAGACTCTGCTGGGCTGAAGACTGGGAGACGAGCCGGGAGGAAAGACTGACTTTATTTCATTATCACAAACCAGATGCTGCAAACCTCTGCAGATCAACAGCACTGAGGGACTATAGTGTGTAAGTTGCACAAAAAATACAAACTTATGGTCGTATTTTTAAAAAAAAGTTAATAAACTGTGTCCAGATCAACATGACTTGCATGTTTATGGCATGAAGACCATCTGCTCTCATCCAACATCAGGGTTTCATGTGTCAGGATAAAACAAAATGATCCAAATGTCTATAACAGATTCTGAAATTATTCCAGTTTATCCTCAGTTTTAGAAAAACGTGCGACTGATTCACAGTATTTACTGAACAAAAATGGAGCTAAAATGAAAAGTGTGTGAAAGACTGAGTCCTGTGGCTGGCTGTGGAGGAATATTGCCCCACTCTTCTTTACATGGAGGTTTGCAGACATTTGTTTCTGCTCAGGTTCAATTCAGCGCATGCGAGTCAGGCTGCCTGGACTTTGAGTGGATCATTGCAACACCTTGATGTGTTTCTTTTCATTCTGCTGTAGATCTGCTGCTGTGTTTGAGATCCTGTTATCATGACTGGTCCACGCTTCAGTGGTCAGTCAGATGGCTCAAGAAACCTTTGGTAAACGGAGGTCATGAACAATAATGACCCAAAAAAAAACCTTATCATCAACCCTCCACCACCGTGGTTGATAGTTGGTGTGTTTGTCCTGATATGTTGTTTGGTTTTTGTTAAACAATGTGTTGTGGGTTAAATTTAAATATCTACGTTGGTCTCATGTATCCAAAATAAATTATTTCAATCGTCCTGTGGTTTCTTTAGACCAGGGGTCTGCAACCTGCAGCTCTGGAGCCACGAGCGTCTCTTTCAAGCTTTGACCACAACTAACATAAAACTGAATTTTTTAGGATGTTGTATAAAACAACAAAAATGACCAGTTTTAGCAGTTTTCTTGTCAGTTCCTGTTTAAATATGTGAAGACGTGAGAAAATTGTACTCACTTTAACTTTAATTTCTTCATAGTAGGATACACAGTTTCTCTGCAATTTGAAAAAATAAAAAAATAAAACACATAAGCCTGCACAGCTCTTTTAGTTTTTAAAAATGGCAAACTCATATTTTTTCTCTTTACAAGAATCCAGTCTTCTGTGATGGGCTGGATATGGGTACCAGTGACCCCCTGCAACCCAAAAAAGGAAGAAGCGGGTAAAGATGATGGATGGATGGAATAGTCTTTTGTCTCCACATTTAAAAATATAATAAAAGCCCCCTCTAACAAACTTAAAGTGGCCCATGGGCCACCAGTTGATAATGACAACTGTAGCAGGTTTTACGGCTCAGGACTCGTTTAATTTCGTGAACGAAGGGGCAGAAATGGCTCTTTTGATCCTAAAGGTTGCAGAACCCTGCTTTAGCCACAGCTTCTCCTGCAGCCCTTCCAAAGCCGTACGTATTTCAAACTGTGCCGATGCTGAACATGTTCGGTGGCGCCTGCAGAATCTTGACACGGAGCCGTTTGGCTGAGCACATTTTCTGCAGTCAGAAAGGGTGGACTTAAGTTTTTTCCACTGTGGAGTAACCATCGCTCCTTCACACTTTAGTCACACACACTCCAATCCTCCCTCCTGTTTGTATCTTGACAGTAAAGTTTGTCATCTTTTTCTTCATCAGTTTAGAAACAAGGGTGAACACCTGGAGCAGGATACATATCATCATCAATCACTTGTGTTGCTGTTGCATGGGTGCTGGAACAGCTGCTTCCCTCATTAAACGGCAAAAGCAGGTGGGATACTTTTATTTTGTTAAAAGGATCACGATCATGCCACTTTGTTAATTTTGTGTATTTATTTAGTTTAATTAGGATTCTGAGGAAGAATGAACTGTTAAATTGTATTTAAATTGTTTAAACTGAGTGTGCTTTACTTGAAATAAATGTAGTTCTAGTTTCTTGCAGAGTGGAGACGTTGTGCCCAGTGGGAGGAGATACAGATTAAGAGTTGCTGACAGACACTGAGGCAGAGAGGGGTAATTTTTTAAGCTATCTTGGTCAAAAGGCAGATTTCACATTGAAATGACAATAAATACTGGAACGATGTGACGTTTCTGGACGTGATGGATTTGTTTGGACTTTTATTCAGATGCAGAAAACATATGTTTGGAGATGAGCCCTGTGACATCCACACAGCTTTTCATTTGGGTTTAACTTAAAAAAAAAAAAAAGACGTGCGTCGTGCTTTTGGACCCTCGAGGTCAAACTACAATCATTTTACAAACCGATTAAAGATCAGACTTGTTTCAATATGATCTTATTGCGTCCCTAGAATAAAAATAGGTCAGACTCTTTCTCTGACTGAAGTGGGTTTTAGAAATTGAACACAGTCAGACAAACTTATCGCCCTGACCAAATCAGACAGAAAGATTAAGTTTATAACAAGAATTATTTAATTATAACACTGCAGCAGCTACCTGCTGCTTCTTTGGCTTCTTTAGAACATGAAAATATACTCAGCCCTTCTTGTCCTAGATAAACAGAACAGTGAAATACAAAAAAGACGAAGACGAAATCCATAAAGTAACACACATGGCAACAAAAGAAACATTTTCATGATGTGGGAGTGTGACTACCACTACACACACAAAGGATTTACATGTTGAGCCCATATTAAAGAAGACTGACCAGGTTTGCACAAAGTGAACAGGATAAACAAGCCACAGTCTGAGTGCTGACAACAGTGAAACTATCATTTGGTGGCCTTGAAATTCAAATATTAATTTTAAACGGATGTCTCTGCGCACCTCTGGGGGGAAAAAAAAATACAATAAAACGAATGAAAATGAAAAGAACATAAAACATTTTCTGTGCTGCTACGAGCTAAACTCATCACACACATCAGCAACATCACTCTGCTGTCACATTTACCCCTCATGGACGGAAAATAAACCCACACACTCAAACACATCGCTCCTTTTACAGAGTTAGAAACCACACACGCGTTAAAGTAACAGTTAAACAGGAAACGAATTCTATTTTGGTCTACAGGTAGACGTATGACTGTCAGTCCCACTGTTGGAGTGCCAGTCTGATGTGGAACTGTGGCGGGCACAAACAGGCGTTCAAACCGGCATCGGCAGACTCATCTTCCCTCTCCCACGAAGCACTGCAAACACCCAGACGACAAACAGTTAGAGCAAACAGAGAAAGGAAACTCGTTTTCAACCTCACTTGTTTGTTTGCCATTTAAACTATGTTTCCTTCTTTAAATTGCCTGAACTTTTAATTTGATCTGCCTTCAAATAGAAAAAAATCTTCACCTCCTTGATAAGGAACCAAAAGCAAACACCAGTTTTGGCTCTTACGTCATCGGGTACTTTAGTAAAAATGAGCTGAATTGTAATAAATTATTAATATAAACGATATAACAACTGTTTGATCGTGTAAATATAAAACTATAGCCTTACATACAAAGTCTCTCTTATTGTAAGAGTCTGCACAGAGTGGTTCATGCTCACCTTTTGTCACGTAAAGGTAGAAGAAGTCACAGTAGAAAATGGTCTGTACGACTCCCGACACCACAGCGATCTGGTCAAAGAAGCCCTCGGTGTGGTAGCGCCACAGCCAGTTGGCGATGTAGAGAGCTCTGTAGAGGCCGAGGAAGAACAGGTAGTGGGTGGTGATGGACTCCGCCTCACCCGTCTTGGTGATCATGAAGAGCTGCGGCAAGATGGCAACGGACTCCAGGAAGATAGAGAAGGTCCACAAGACCTGGGTAAAAAATAAAATAAAATAAATTGCATCAAACCTTAAACCAGTCCAGCTGCAACAAAACCATTTCAACTGTTCAGCTAAGGGGAACTTTTATTTTTAGTCCTGCTTTTGTTCCTCTTGTTTTTTTTTTGTTTTTTTTACCTCCAGTGGGGTGAAAGAATAATTCTCCAGGAAGGACAGCCCGACAACCGGCACCAACAAGAACTCCACACGGAACGTGTCGTTCTCTGAGTCGTATGAGTTCCTGAAGCGCATGTAGATCAGATACACGGTGGCATACGCCAGAGCCAAAAACACCACCTGAGCACAGAGAAACACTGAGTAAGATAAGACAACGTTACCGTGCGCTGTTTTGCATGTCGAACCAGTGGCTGCCTGCTTTCCATGTTTCTACTGTACAAACCTGTGCAGGCTGAGGTGTGAGGACTGTTACAGGCTGGCGGCCTGGGCAACAGTCAGCTGTACAGCATTTGAACTAAACTTCAGGTTATGAACAGTTAATATCTTACCTGTTGTAGATGGCACCTTGAATGACCTCTTTTTATAGAAATAAGAGTATAATTCTGACTGGACTGACGAGTTAACTAGTCAGAGCAAGGCAAAGACCAAAGTGTGTTGCTGCTGTCTTAAAACGACTAAATTCAAACGTTTCATACTAATGAATGCTGTTTTTTTTATTTATTTATTTAATTTTTTATTCATTTCAAATTTAAAACACAAAAGAAACAATTTACAGAACCATATGAAGAAATAAAAGAACAAATTTAAAATGAAAGGAAGCAGAAGATGAAAATAATCTTATAATATGTGCCCCGTCTTAAAACAAAAATCAATTCAAACAATCAATTCAAGCAATAATCATCCATGAACCATATTAATAACTCATAATAATTTAACTTATTTAACTAATTCTAAAGCGGTACATCCATGTCGGTTTCACATTACGTGCAAAAACATGCAAAACAAACGGTGATTTACAGTTAAATGTCACTGGGTTGAGACTGTTTACAAACAGCTGGCGAACAGCGTTTACAATAAAAACCCTTACAACATTTTGAACTGTTGATTTGGGTTTGGCGTTAAGTCAGTGGGTTGTGCAAGCTGGGTCGCTTGTTTTGAACATGTTCGAAAAATTTTTGCCCTAAAGTTGATCTTAAAATATTTGCTGCAGGCATCTCAAACCCCTCCCAACGGCAATAGACGCCTGCAGTGGAGTTCTCCTCAAACAGAAAGCATGAGAGATAAAGATCAGATTTAAAACAAAACAAAAAGATAACACACAAATGACAAAGTTATCCAAAAAGTGGTTTAAATAGTCTTATTTTCAGAGGTGTACACTAGTAGACTGAATCAAACTTAGGGTGTCTGCTAGTCGACCATGTGGGAGGAGGAGGCCAGTCAAATAATGTGCACTCCCTAGGTTACTCAACTGGTGGCCCAGGGGCCAAATCAGGCCCACGGGTGAGCTCAGTTGGTTCATTTTTAAATAAAACTAGATTTTAACTCGTAAAACAAGCTTACTTAATGACAGTAACTGCTGGATGTCCGGCCCCTGAGCTCTTAAGCTGTCAGTAACCGTAGCCCACTGAGCAGTTTAGGTGAACAGCCCTGATCTAGAGTGCAGTTCTGCAAGCCATGCACGCAACAATATGCGGTGGTTTTCTAAAACTGGCGGCTCAAAACGCGGTGTCGCCACTAACTGATTGCCAACGCTCCAAATTCAGTGAGACGGCAACGAAAATGTCGCCCGTTTTCTTACGATTTTGAGACACCAACTAGTTTCCAACAGCCACAACTTCAAGCGTTAATTGCTATAACATTTATATCAGTATTTTTGTTTGTTTTACAGAAAGGATCCTCTTTGGTCATAGCGTCTCTCAGACTAGCTTAAGCTCGTCAATTCAGTCATAATTTAACCCTTTCTTTAAACAAACATAGGCACCTTCCCACCTAATCCCTTCTGAAAGATCTGAGCAGTCACTGTTTACTCGTCACGGTTTAACATTCAGTGTATGACGCATGAACGTCATATCCGTGTTGTTTAAGGCGTCCAGACCCACCTTCATGACTGTGTTGTAAGCTGAAATGTAGACGGTGAACAGGTCAAGATACCTGGTGGTGAAGACGAGTGCGAACAGCACCTGAGACTTCCCAGAGATGCCTAAAAATGAGACAAAATTATTCATTTATAATGAGCTGATCAATGCAGACACCTGTTGTAGTAATAATAAAAGCATTATTAGTCATTTTCTTAGCAGCAGAACAGTCACAGGGATAAAGCACACATGACTGTACAATGTCATTGTTTAGGAGTGCTCAGACATTAATTAAGGGGAATGTTTGATGCCATATTGTAGGTGGAGCAGGCAGCCCATGTTGACACTGCCACGTAGCTTAATGCACAAACATCATAAAACACAGTTATTAATGCACAAACATCATAAAACACAGTTATTAATGCACAAACATCATAAAACACACAGTTACTGCACAAAGCCTCTCCTGTGAGTTAATAAACCATGAGCATGTATTAAACTGTGCAGTGACAGGAGCTCACCAGCGCACGATTTGGACCTCCATATCTTCAGCAGCAGAATGAGAATAGCCACCAAATGGGACACGTCACCCGCCAGACGAAACACGTTCATGTTGTCAAAGTTCCGCTTCGACAACACGAACTCGATGAAAAACTCCTCGAGGCCCCTCACACTTCAAAAGATTAACGTTAAGGACTTTTCCCACCGACAAAACGCAAACAACCAAACGCAAAAAGTTTTTTTTTTTAACTACACCAGAAGGGTCGCAGCTTCCGTCAAAACGGCTCGCTGGGTCTGCGTTTTAAATTAAAATGTGCGTATGTAAACAAATGAACTGTCCGCAAATGTCTCCGGCAGGCTAGCTGTAGGAGAGAGTAAATATCCCGAGCTGCCTGGAAGAGGAGGTGACGTGGCTGTCAAGTTAGCGGAACTCCATTTAAACTACTTCTGGTTTAATTTTCAAAGTAACAATATGCTCGCAGTGAAACTTTACCATTTCCGGTTTAGTTTTTTCCATTTTGGAACACGAGCGACTTTCTTGTTATTTTTCATCCAATCAAATGTGGTCCTCCAGATACGCCTTTTTCCTTCTCATCCAATCAAATGTGGTCCTTTAGATACGCCTTCCAAATTTGTCTGGGAGCAGAGCACGGCTCTGTTTGGGAGGAGCGCCATCAATTTTCACGATTTCCGGTTTAATTTTCAAGGTAAAAGTCTCGTTTGTGAATGCGCCACCGTTGTTTTTACACCCTGGTGGAAATGTTGCACATTTGGCATAACTAAGCGCATAAACACAAGAAATTCCTGGGAAAAACCAATGCAGACATGTTCCTGTTTTTAGTATTCTACACCGCCTTACATCCTAGCTGTTTTTTTTTTGTTGCTACTTTCCCTTTTAATTGTCCTTTTAATAAACATTTTATTTTCACTTGTTAAAAAAATAAAATAAAATAAAAATACATTTGTATGCATCCTTTATGATTGTCTATTGTTGTCTTTGTTGTCCACTGTTGTCATCACTCTTTGTTTAAATCAGGTCTCTCTTGTTAATGAGTCCCCAAAGCTCAGTGGGATTAATAAATGTTGAATGAAAATTAATAATCTGTGGCTTTCATTGAAAATGTTTGATAAATGTTGAGATCCTGTTTAATTTTTTTTTCCAATTAAGTGTCTTCTGTGCAGTGTTTAAGTTATTTCAGCAATTTTGGCATCACATTCAGCTCGTTCAAGAATCTTCAGCTATGACTTCATGATATCGAACACTTTGAAATATTCAGCCTTTTTTAGCAACTTTTTTCTCATATCAATTAATGAATCAAGATTCTGTGAAATCCTTCAACATCTTACTGTGTTTTGAACCGTAACTTCCTTCCTTGTTCTGTTTTTCAGCTTCTTCTGTGCTCATGTTGGTTGTTTTGGCTTCTTTCAGCTTCTTTCTGCTAATTTGAGCTTTTTGGTTCGTTTTTTTTTTTTTTTTTTTTTTTTTTTTTTTTTTTTTTTTT
>JARVGS010000548.1:10690282-10702285 GCA_031762315.1 Hypsolebias antenori | reverse complement strand
ATATATATATATATATATATATATATATATATATATATATATATATATATGTGTGTGTGTGTGTGATATAGGTTTTTATTCCAGTTCCACAACTAAATATTGACAATGCTGACACTTGCTTCTCTTGTTTGGATAATCCTTTGTGTCAGTTACAAAGGAGTAACCACCGTTCCTGATGGATCTTGGTGCGCTGAAATGGTCCACTGCTGTCACAGAGCTGTAAAATAAAGAGGGGACGATGAGCTTTGTTGTCCTTTCAGAGCATCCGGAGAATTCCTGTCCAGTCCAGCTCGTTAATCTGAAAACAATCAGGCACCTCCTACATGGAAATGTTAGGAGCTAAATTATTTTTTTGGTATTGTTTTATCAAACGTTTGACATCTGCACCGAATACGTCCTCATTCAGATGCTGTGAAGTTGACACAAAGAGGACATTGTTTGATATATTTGACAATCGTTTCACACTAAAGCTCATTTTATGCTCCGCTCTTTGTCCACGTCTCCTCAAGACCAAGCAGGGAAGACTCGTTTTTTTAATGACGTTCTTCAGCCTCTTCTTTGTTTTCGTCTTCTTGGCTCAGAAGTTGCTGAAGACCTCTTGTTTCCTGCACCAGTCCATAGGAGGCGCTCTCTTCTTGTTGCGGTTGCTGACGATCTTTTGTTTGGCCTCGGCCGCAGTGGGACTCAGGCGCAGGCCACTTTCTACGAAAGGATCTGAAATACGCCGGTCGTCGTCATCGGGAATCTACAACACGCACAAACACACGGGATTAATATGTTTTATTTTTCTGTCATTTGTTTTTGAAATCTAAAATTCAGCTCATTTAGGGGATGGGTGCTAGGACTTGTTTTATGAAAAAAAAATGTATATGTAAAAAAAAAAAATTCTTAGTATAGAAACAAACAAGAAAAATAATTTAAAAACATTTTCTTTAAAATCTACTTTAACATAAATGGTCTAGTTTTTATGCTGCTTTATGATTTTTTTTTAACTAAGTTTAGCCTTTAGCTACCTTAAAAAACATAGATAACTTTGCGCAACTTTAAGATTTAGCTACTAGCCTTACATTTACCTAATTTGCTATTTTAGCTTTTAGTTAGCTATTTTCCAAGTCATTACTGTAAATGAGAACTGGTCCTCGACCTACTTGGTAAAATAATGGTTTATTTTGTTATTATTTTTAGCTTTTTTTGCTACTGTCAGCTAGCCTTTTGCTATGTTGCCTTACAGGTAACCTTTTGTTGCTTTTAGCTTCTTTTTTTTTTTTTTGCTGCTTTGAACGTTTAGCTTTTACTAATTTAACTAACATTTTTAGTTTTTAGCAAACATTCTGCTACTTTGAGCTTTTTACTTTTTTTTATTTCGGCGGCTCCCTTCTCGGGGTCACCACAGTGAACTGCACTGTTTTTTTTTTTTTTACTAATTTTAAATTAACTTTAATTTTAAAGTTTAGCTAACTTTACTATTAGCTAGCAACACATTGATGCCATTAGTTAGCCTCTTGCAACATTTAACTTTTAGCTAGCGTTTTGCTAATTTAACTAGCATTTTGCTGCTTTAACTTTTAGCTAAAAATGTTCTACCATTACAGTACTTTGAGCTTTTACTGTAGTCGTTTTTTTTCTTTTGCTACTTTTAGCCAATGTTTTGCAACCAGTAGAATTTAGCTAACGGTTTGCTATTTTTAGCTTCGGGCGGCACGTGGCGCAGTTGGTAGAACTGTTGCCTCTCAGCGAGAAGGTCACCGGTTCAAATCCCGGGCCGGGGTTCTTTCTGGGTGGGGTTTGCATGTTCTCTTGGTGCATGTGTGGGTTTTCTCTGGGTACTCTAGTTTCCTCCCACAGACCAAAAACATGCATGTTAGGCTGATTGGTAACTCTGAATTGTTTCTAGGTGTGAGTGAGAGAGTGATGGACTGGAGACCTGTCCAGGGTGTCCCCCACCTCTCGGACAGTGACTGCTGGACATGAGCACTAGTAACCCCCATGACCCAAAAAGAAAGAAGCAGGTAAAGATCATGGATGGATGGACCTTTATCTAGCCTCTTGCTCATTTTAATTCTTAGCATTTCACACTGAGTTCATGTAGCTTCCTCACCTGGATGCTCATATCTGAGCTGCTGATCTCTGAGTGGGTGGTGGAGCTTCTGGAGGACTGGGATGCTGTGCTCCCATTGGCCCTGGACTTTGGAGACAGGTTTGTGATGGCGGCGTCTGTCATAGAAACGTTTATGATTGGTGCGTCTGTAGCAGGAAGCCCAGTTGTTGGTGAGGGGGTGGGACGGGTGCTTTCGGCTGGTCTTACATCCACATAGACCTCTGAGAAAAGAAACAGACAAAGTTAGGCGTCGCCTCTGGAGCGTGTAGATTGTGTGTCGGAGCAGACATGCTGTCTGACCTTTGATATGTGCACTGGTTGGTGTAATTCCCAGTCTGTGGAAGAGCTCGTCCGTCTCCTGGTCCACCAATAGAAGGCGGACTTCATCCCGTTCAGATTTGATGAGCGCCACCACCTCTGAGTGCCTCAAACCGCTCGTGCTCACTTCATTGACCTGCAACAGAGTAAAGGGAAACAAAAATAAAGACTATTGTAAGAGGCAGGGGGAGGTGCTGCACAGTTCACATGGCTGAAATAAATGCAGATACTGTTTGTGATACGAGAGGAAATTGATTTGCATGAACTCGCTTCCTGCTTCAGCACGCTCCTTCATCGCCACATTCACTGAGCGCCAGTCATGCAGATAAAAATGGAAACCAGCTTGTGGAAATCTGCAACACAGTGACACACAAGCAGGCGTGCTTGTTTGCTCTGGAAACACAGCTCTTTCCCTCTACAACACTGTGTGTGTGAACGATTTTGAAGCATTCACACTGTTGTGATCCATTTTTGTCCCGTACATTTTTAGGTGCGATTCTCATCCTGCCATATTCAAGCTATTTCAACAACTCATAAATCAAAACGTTCAGCTCGTTCAGAACAATCCTGCTATGACTTTTGGTATTGGTGCAACTTTAGCTTTTTGAAATATTTAGCATTTTCTGTCACTTATTTTCTCATAGAAAATTAATTCAGCTCATTTTGCATCCTTCAAATCTTTAGATCTGTTTATTTTCAGCAAATTTCAGCTGTTTTTCAGCTGTTTTGGGCTCCTTTCAGCTTCTTTCTGCTAACTACAACTTTTTTTTTTGCTTCTTCTAAGTTCTTTCTGCTAATTTCAGCTTGTTGAGCTCCTTTCAGCTTATTTCTGTAAGTTTCAGCCTTTTCTGTAATTTCAGCTACCATGTAGCTGTTTTTATGCTAATTTAGACACTTTCAGCTAATTCCATACTCATTTCACTTTTTTCTGCTTAATTCAGCTAAAATGTGCTCTCTCCACTTCCTTGTAATTTCGGCTTCTTTCAGCTTTTATAGCTACTTTTCAACTTTTTTTTTGTTTGTTGCTAATTTAAGGTTTTTTTCAGATAATTTCTACTTTTTGTGTTCATTTCTGCTTCTTTCAGCAAACTTTTTTCAGCTTTGTTCTGCTAATTGAAGCTTGTTAGCATTTTTTAAACTAATTTCAGCTGTTTTCAGATTAATTCAAGTTTTTCCTGGTAATTTCTGCTACTTCCAGCCTAATTAACTTCTTTATGCTAATTTCAGCTCATTATGCTCCTTTCAATTTTTTTTCTGCTAGTTTCAACTTTTTCTCCTATTTCAGCTACTATTTAGCTGTTTTGTGCTAAATTTAGCTTTTTCAGCTAATTCCACTTTTTTTTAGCTCATTTCAGCCCCTTCCACGTCCTTCTGGTAGTTAAAGCTTTTCTGCCTTTTCAACTGCTTTTCAGCTAGTTTTTTCCCCTTATTTCAGCTTTCTTTTAGCTAATTTTGTAAATTTTTGTGCTAACTTCTGCTTATTTAAGCCTAGTTTAGCAAATGTGTGTCATTTCTGCTTTCTGCTGCTAACTTAGGCTTGTTCTTCCATTTCAGCTACATTTCAGCATTTGTTTTTAGCTATTTCAGCTGCTTTTAGATTTATTCAAGTTTTTCCTGGTAACTTCTGCTATTTTCAGCCTAATTAACTTCTTTATGCTAAGTTCAGCTTGTTATGCTCCTTCAAGCTTTTTTCCTGTTAGTTTAATTTTTTCTCCTATTTCAGCTACTATTTAGCTGTTTTGTGCTAAATTTAGCTTTTTCAGCTTTTTCCATAGCTCATTTCAGCCCCTTCCACTTCCTTCTGGTAGCCTAAGCTTTTTTCTGCCTTTTCAGCTGCTTTTCAGCTATTTGTTTCTAATTTCAGCCTTATTTTTTTTAGCTAATTTCTTCTTATTTAAACCTAGTTTAGCAAATATGTGTTATTTCTGCTTTCTTCTGCTAACTTAGGCTTGTTCTTCAATTTCAGCTACATTTCAGCATGTTTTTAGATAATTTCAGTATGTTTTTTAGCTAATTTCAGCACTTTTTCAGCAAGTTCTTCAGCAACAAGCATTCACACTGCATTTTCTCAGGAAATGCAAATTTTCTAGTTCGTCTTCCTTCCTGACGTCTTGTGAATCAAACCTGATTCTGCCAGAGTTGTAATAACTCGCTCGTTCCTCTTTAATCCTCATAACCTGCTCTTCTGAGTTAAAGAAGAAGAAGCTCTGATGATTTTCTACAATCAGTCCGATGGGAGTGTGTTTTAGCTATACCTCCACTATCCTGTCTTCGGGTCGGACGCCTGCCCTCTCGGCCGGTGAGTTGGTGTCCACGGAGCGCACGAACTGCCCACCCCTTTTCTTGTCGCTCTGCAGGTTGAAGCCGTAGCCGTGCTCCTCCTTCAGCAGGTGACACAGACGAGGAAGGAGCGTGTCCGTCGGTTCAGGCGAAGGCTCCACTCGCAGCTGGAAACGGAAACGAGACGACGAAAAAGATGAGACATGACCACCAAATCTGAACCAGAGTTTATGATTGGCAGACGGCGACTTTATTATTTAATGTTTGATATTTTGTACTGAAGTCTGATCCTGTCTGCAGCATGGAGGAAACCTAAATATGGCCTGAAACAAAGAAGCAGAAAGATGAGAACAGCTTTCACAGACACAGATTTTCTTACAGGGCTCCTGTGTTGGGTTGCGTAGACTGGGGTTGGGCAATAATTCAATATGACGTATCAGTCTTCACTTCAATTGTTTCTGCACAATACCACTAGGTCAAATATTCAGCCACAACAAAATTCTGTTGTTCTAATTGTGTTTTCAAAGTTCCTCTAAGTTAAAACAAACATTTTTCATTACTGAAATTCAGTAATTTCATGTAATGTAATAATGTCATAATTTGCTCATGAGTTTATGTGAAGGCTGATTATTGTTTTTCTGTTTTTTAATTATTTACTTTTACAGTTAATGTCTGCATACTTTGTTATTTTGGGTCATTCATATATGAAAACATTCAGCTTATTTAAGAGATGGATCCACTGGTTTTCTGTAACTGTTGCACTTTTCAAAATATTTACTTTACAAATATTTTCCCCACAAAAATATATTAAGATTGCTTCAGTTCCTTATAAAATCTACATCAGCATTTTTGCACTTTGTCTTGTGCTACCTTTAGCTGTTTTGCAACGCTTAGGTTTTACTTATTTGAGCATTTAGCTATTGTTCTGCTCATTTTAGCTAGTGTTTGGCTGATTTTAACTTTAGCAACTGTTTTGTTAACCACCGTTTTGCTAATTTTAGCTTCTGTTTATCTAGTTTTAGCTTTGTTTAGTTAAATCTAGAATTTGTTTTGCAACTTTTAGCTTTAGCATCTGTTTGCTAATTTTAGCACCAGAATCCATTTAGCTGCTTTTAGCTATAGGTTTGTTCAGTCTGATATTATAGCCTTTTTCTATTATTAACTACTCTTTTAACTACTTTTAACTTTTAGCTAAGATTTTGCTACACATTATATTTATTTGGCTTATATTTTTACTTTTAGATTTACTAGCGATCTGTTACTTTAAGCTAGCCTTCCGCTACATTTAGCTTTTTGTTAGCCTTTTGTTACTTTTAGCTTTTTTTTTTTTTTTCATTAATTCCCTTTATTTACCAGATAAACATCTATTGAGGTTAAGATCTCTTTTCCACTGGTGACCTGTCCAAGAGGTGAGCAGCACACATCACTAAAGAGCATATGCTAGCTGATTTGCTACTTTTAGCTACAAGCCAACCTTTTGCTACTTTTAGCATTTTGCTACTTTTAGCTAATGCTCAGCTTCTTTTAATTTTAGCAATAGCAAAGTCACTCAACATTCACAAAACACTTTTTTTTTTTTTTTTACTTTATTTACTTTTTAAACTACATTTGCTGTTCTTTAGCTGTGTGTGCTGGCATCACTGGACTTTGGCTCACAGAGATCAGCTCGGTAAGTGGATTTGTTTGAGACATGTCTGATCCTGGGCTTTGTGCACAGCAACAAGTTGACACGTTGCATGACTCGTTCACCTGCACGGACCTTGATTTCTACAAGCAGGGAGAACATCAAGTATCGGAGCAAAGCGTTAGGCCTCTTCCTGCAGGTCCAGCTGTTTATTGACACAGCTGTAAATTTAAGCTGATCTGAGGTCTGTCTGACAGATGTCTCTGTTCATTTAACATTTATACAGTCTGAACACTGGATTATGAGCTGCAGTCAGAAAAAATACATAAATACGTAACTGACCGCTGATAAACTAGCTGGTTTATGTGATGTATTTATTAACTTTGTATTAAATTTGTAAAGTTAGTCCAAATAAACTGCAGATCTGTAATCAGATTGTAGTTTTTTTTCTTTTTACAAAACAAAGCATGTCCAAATTTTGTTACTGTATGATTGTTTTAGTTGTTAAAATAATAAAAAATAATTCATGCCAGTATACAGTACTGTATTAATATTTTTAAGTAATTTTATTTTATGCATGCCGTCATGGATGTGAGTTTTAAATTCGGTTTTTGTTTAGTTTATTGTGGCTTTAAGGCAATAATTTACATTTTCTGAAGGATGTTCGGTGGAAAATCTATGAACAATAAATATCTTACCTGTTGTAGATAGTTTTCAAACAGGCCCAGTTCGGAAACATACACAAGTTTATTTCTGGCCAAAATTTAGTGAGTTGTTGCCATTTTAAAACAACTTTTAACTAAAAAATGTTGATGTGAACACTATTTTATAAACTTTTACATTGTAGGCAACTTCTCATTATATTTTAAGGCACACTTAGCAGCAGCAGCTAGCTGTAGCACTTCCTGCTGGAATATAATGACAGTAATGGAAAAGCTATTTGTCTTTCTGCCCAGATCTTTATAATTCTGTGTTACGACTGTAAATGCATTATTGGTTCTGTTTAAGTTTCTAGTTTAAGTTTGTTCCTCAGGTGTTCTTGCTGCTTCCTGCACACCTGGTTTTGTTTTCGAATTTTCATACCTGCCTCCTGTCAGTCGTCTCGTTCAGCATAGACAAAACCTATTTAGTCTTTTTTCAGATCTTTGTCATTTGTTGTTACATGGTTTCTTTGTGACTGGGCCTGCCTCTTTTTTTTTTTTTAACCCATTATGTATCCCTAAATTACAATATAAATTATGCATTTTATGAATAAATTATCTGTATACAATTGTTTAGATGTGTAACAGTTTCATTTGTTCAACTGTTTCTATCCTTTTCCCCCTAAAGGTTGAAAAAGTAATATTTAATACAATTTTTCATCTTGTTAGCAGAATAAATCAAAACATTATTGGTTTTCAGTTTATTGGATTTGTATTAAGATTTACTATAATGGTGCAACATTAAAATAAGTTGACTTTTTTTTAATGATATATAGTTAAAAAAAAAAAGTGTTTTAAATGTAATGTTTTTTCCACGAGTTTCCTTTGTGCCTTTGGATATGATAATATATATCAGTTTCTATAAAGCAGGGCTATTAAACTAGTGGCACGGGGGCCAAATCAGGCCCATGGGGGAGCTCAGTTCGGCCCACCAATGGGTTAGATGGGTAATTAAAAAAAAACAATTTTACCAATGGGTTATTTAGAAATTATAGCATTATAAGATATAAACATTAATACAAAATTTAGCAATCATGTTATTGCAAGACCTTCACAGCCTATGTGGACTAACAAACCAAATGTGCAGGGGAAACATCTATGGTAGTTTTTCGTAACACTTGTTAAAATGATGCTGTTTGATTGTCTGAGGATGATTTTATAAGTCTTTAAATTTCAGTGGGGGTTGTATTTTCATGTCACAGTTTTCAGCTGTCTTGAAAAAGCACCCAAGGTGGTCATTTTCTTTTTGATCATGCTGTGCACGATCCTTTGACTAAACTTTGGCCACAGAAAAATGCTCTTCGAGGCTCACAGTAGATTTATTACTTCATAATTGTTTTTGCTTTGCATTCCTGATTAGACTTTTGTTCAAGCATTTTATTTTTTATAAAACTGTTAGACTGCGTTTTATGCTGCAGCTTATGAACCATGCTGTAACAATTCTTATTCTATTTTACTTCAAGGTAAAGAAAGCAGAGACTCTCCCAATTTAAATTCACATACCATGTGATCCTGGACTCATTCAGTGAGAGGACTGAATATTTGTTTGTGTGTGACAGAGGACGTTCCTTTGCTGTATATGGGCGCCTGCTGCCATCATAACATTATGCAATAATGTTGTGTCTGTATTTACATGTTCAGGGGGGCGTGATGAATATCACAAGATGTGGTAGAAACAGGATGTGTGTGAGAAAGTGTAGTGTGGTGACGTGTAAAAATTAATCTGTTTCTTTTCAAGGTTCTGTTTGTCATAATTCAGCTCCAAGATTACAAACCAAAAATTACAAGACTTTACTTTGTGCAAAACATCATCTCTCTCTTTGTAAACTGTGATTTTTATTTTATTTTAGCCTATAACCAAAAAAATGCATCTTCTGTGAAAATACAGGGACTGCTGGAATTTGATGAAGAAGATCAAATTAAAGGTAACAGAAGCTAAACACTAAAAGATAAAAGAAGCTAAATGCAAGTTAAAAGTAGCAAAATGTCAGTTAAAAGCTATAAGGCAAAAACAAAATGCTAACTGAAGGCAAAATGTTAAAGTGAATGCAGTAAAAGTTGCTATATCAAAAGGTTAGCTAGAAGCTAAAAGCAGAAGAAAGCTGGGTAAATGCTAAAAGTAAAACAATGTAAGCTAGAAGCTAAAAGTAGCAGACTGTAGCTAAGAGCTAAAAATAACAAAATGCTAGCTTAACGCAAAAATGTTCAAGTGAATCCAGTAAAAGTTGCTATATCAAAAGGTTAGCTAGAAGCTAAAAGCAGAAGAAAGCTAGGTAAATGCTGAAAGTAAAACAAGGTAGAAGCTAAAAGTAGCAGACTGTAACTATGAGCTAAAGATAACAAAATGCTAGCTAAAAAAAATTTGTAAATAAAATTTAAAAAAAAAATTTTTAAGTATAATACAGAACCCAAAACCTGTAGCAACCGTGTCCTGAATGAACTGAATATTTTGATAAGTGAATGGCTAAAATAGTGCGTAGTATTATGGAGGAGTTGTTTGCAAAAAATGTACAAGAACAGAACAGAACTGTGTGTTTACTGAATCAGCTTCAACACATATGATATTAATATGTATTACAAAAGCTGCTTCTGAAGCATTTCACATCAGTTCTTTCACATGCAAACACTTTCGTTTTCCCAAAAGACGTTCGTAATCAGCCAGCAGAGGAACAACCTTTATTTACGCTGTCTTCAGCTAAACAAGAGGCAGTTTGACGTGAGCTGCCAGTCCTGCACACCCTGGTCTGTTTGGAGTCAAAATAATGAGCCCAGTCTGCGAGAGAAAACCGAAAACTTCTCTTACGTTCGGATTTAATGCCGACGTCATTTGAGGAAAAGCGTCACTAAATTTTAGCAACTTCAAAGTACTTTTTACAGCGTCTGAAATAATACTTTTTAGTACTGTATAGCTAATTGTTTTAATTTAGTTGTAGGTCAAAGATGTGCAACGTAGCTGGAAAATGAGTAAGTCTGGCAACGTAGCCTGGTTTAAATCCAACTCCTGCTGTTTCTGCTTTCATTTTTTCCAAAAGACACTCAGATGTTGCTCCAACAATACAGCCAAAAGTTTTTTATTTATTAATAATGACTAGCTTCTACAGCATCTAAATGAACACAAATTTCAAAATAAAAAAGTTTGGAAGGAAGGCTATCTTTAAATCTTAATGGTTTAGCAAAATTTACTTTTATCTTTAATTGAAAATCCTTCCTATCGAGCTGAGAACATTGTTTCAAACTGTGACGAGTTTGTTGTTTACCATCAAGGCTGGATAATGTAAAGGCCTACCAGACCAGGGCCCTGGGGTTTAGAGGGGCCCAAACAGGATTACCGGTATTATTTTTGATCAGTGGATGTTTCCCAAAAGCCTCATTTGATTTATTTTCCTTGAGCTGCAAAAAGTTTTGTTAAAATTCTTTCCAGCGTCAGTTATTATAACTGCTTAATGGCTTTTTTTGGTTGGGTTTCTTTTTAAATACCTTTTATTATTTATTTTACAGTTTTATCTATCCATCATCTTTACTCGCTTCTTCCTTTTGGGGTCGCGGGGGTCACTGGTGCCCATATCCAGCAGTCACAGTGTGAGAGGGGGACACCCTGGACAGGTCACAAGTACATTATTACTGGCTTGGCTAAATTACTTCAGTTCAGTCTGTGTAATTTGAGGCCATAATGGTTTGTAAATGTTTGCATTGCAGTAGTCTCTCGCTACTTTGCGGTTAGACTTTTTCGCAGACTCGCTCTTTCGCAGTTTTTTTAAAGTAAGATTGTACGCGCGAGAAAAAATATTCAGGACACACGATCGTCAGCTTTCATATTACTCACGTGACTGGGACATTACGGGATACTGTACAGTAAAAGGTTAACGACAAAATGAAATACTGTACATCGGACAGGCGCTGCCATTTTGTAGTTTTCTCTAAATAAGCCCCTCGCGCATAACGACTACATTTCCCAGAAGCCCCGTTTCCTTCTGCTGAAATACCAGAAGGAAAGTTTTGATCTGATCGGAAAAAGTTTGGTCCTTATTCATACTGACTTCGGCGCCCAGCGGATGGAGAGAGCCGCGTGGAACCAACCGGGAACCGGAAACTGAGCTCGACCCGACCGACTGGAACCAAGTCGCTGTTTCTGCAGAGCTGGTGAGTAAAAAGGCATTTACTGCTCACTCAGCTTGAAATTTTAAGTTGAGTGAATAAACATCAAGTTATCTTGATTAATAAACTCTTGCTGAATAATCTCTTGCTCTAGTGTATTTAAATTTATTAGTTGACTGAACTGTTTCGGTTTGTCGTTCCGATTCAGAAATTTATGTCAGTTCTATTTTGCGATTTTTCACTTATCGTGGAACATAAACCTCGTGATAAACGAGGGACTAGTTTACTCTGTACTGTAATGGGATTTTTTTTTATGCATTTTACTTTGTTTTATATAACACCTTGATTTTATTGTTTTTATCATACAGTGTTGTTCCATTGCTTCTTTAGTTGTATATTCAATTGTCTGTCTAAAACAGATCTCTCATGAAAATGACTCAACCTGTATAAATAAATGTTAAATACATTTCTGTATTGTAATATCCTGAGGCATGTGTATAACTTTAAAACATCAGGATCAAGTGTTTAAACTGCTTTGTTTTTTTTGTTTGTTTTTTTGTTTTTTTTTGGCTTGCTGATGTTATTTTCTCTTTCATTGCCACGTCACATTAAACAGTGTCGTGAAAAATACACTTTATTTTAAAGTTCAAGTACAGAAAGAGTTAGACTCCAGCCATGGTTTGTGCGGTAATTGCCAATAAAAATAAACTGCAACAGAATAACGATTCTCATCATTTCAAATAAAAGAGGTCAACAGTTTTTCTGTGCTTCAAACTTTAGATTTTACGTTGAACCTTAAAGCTAAGGGGTTATCCATCCATCCATCCATTTTCTTCCGCTTATCCGGGGTCGGGTCGCGGGGGTAGCTGCCTAAGTAGGGAGGCCCA
>JARVGS010000548.1:10667356-10681658 GCA_031762315.1 Hypsolebias antenori | reverse complement strand
TTTAAAATTGATCTTTACAGCAGTAGTGGCATGGTGTTTTGAGGTGTTTTAGTGTTAAAGCATGGTGTTTTGATGGTAATTTACATTCTGCTGTTATTTGAACTAAAGCTTGTGTCCAAGAGGCATAGCCCTTGCCAGGATTGGAGCCAAGTGTCATGAAAAGTTTTTTTGAACATTAAAAAAAAAGTTGCACTTAACTTTACCAGTATGTTTGATGTTTAATGGATTTTGAGTATTTTTGTAAAACTCACTGATTTTATTCGTAGTTCTTAATACTGTTTTGAAAAGTTGTGATTTTCCCCACCCCTCAGTTAACAGTTCATTTACAATTCTCACCATGATTTTAATTTGACAAACCAAACTAAATTAGATATAACTACCAAATCAAGTTAATCTTACTCAGCAATCTTGTATTGCTTTAATGTGAATCCATTTAGTTCACTGAACTTAACTACTGTATATCACTTAGATTTAACGTAGTTTTCATACATAAAAATAAATTAACAATATTAAGTTACTCTTACTCAATAATCCTGTATTGTTTTAATGTGTATCCATTTAGTTCACTGAACTTAACTATGTCACATCAGTTGAACATAGGTTTTGTACATAAAACTAATATAACCACATTAAGTTTAAGTAACGTAAGTCTTTCTTCTATAATATACTTAAATCTAATGAGTAAGTTGTATGGAAACTCATTAATCAACATAAAAACATTATGCGCAACCACTTGACATAACATTTTTAAGTAAATCCAGGATATTTTTTTCTGAGTGTTGGATCCAACATGAACATAGCTTGACAATGTACTGTACTGTATTTTGTACGCAGAATATCTGTGAAACTACAACGGTGACCTATTTCTAATCCACCTTTTTGAAGGTTCTGTAGAATTCTGCGCATAGACATACCACTTGGTTTCACCAGATTTGCAAAACTTATATAAAAAAAAAAAAAATTAGAATTTAAACATAAGCAGCAGTAATGAAATTAGTTAATATTAATTTTGTCATGATTTTTTTCACTATGTATTTTGGTCATGCATGTTCTCTGGCATCCACCAAATGATGCTGCAGCACTGTCCACACCCCTACTTCACATGGTCCTGCTGGTTTTTAGGTTTGTGTTATTTAATAATTCTTGCCATTTCTGAAAACTTTACTTAAATGTAAGTCAGTTTATGATCAAAAGAGCCTTAGTGTGGACGACTGCGATCGCAATGCTTAGGAGCGCAGCTTCACAAGGCAATGCACCTATTATTCTACACCTAAGCGTTTTATTTTTCTTCCGTCTCCATTAATGTGACTCAAACGGCAATGTGTACCCCCACAAAAGTTATATCAAAACGACCGTCTCAATCTCGAGAAGGGAGCTATTACTTTTATTGGCAATCAGTTACCATGGCAACATATTTTGCTAACAAAGACACCATGTTTCCCCATAGGAAATGAATGGAAGAACACTCCACACATTAACTCCTGCTGTCAAGTCACAGGACTTAATGTAGAGGCCCCTGAAAAAAACAGAAAGTAATCATAAATGCCTAGAACTGATTAACGCTTGGAGCCATTTTTATTCAAGATGGCTGCCACAGATACCACAGCAAACACAAAATTGACTATAACTCTGTCATTCTTTGAGATACTGGGCTGGAATTAAGGTTGTAGCTGAGAGCGAGTTGTTATACATTTCTAATGAAAATCAAATATCCAAGATGGCCGCTTTAGCTAAGAGAAAAAAAATACAATAACTGCCATTTTTTAAAGATACTGAGCTGAAATGTTGCGTAGGTGACAATGACTCCTAACAGGCTCTGACTGAAAATCAAAAATCCAAGATGGCCACCTAAGAAAAAAAGTAAAACTACTACACATCGGTCAATTTTAGTGATATTGAGCTGAAACTTGGTGTGGAGATAGCTGAGAATGTTCCCTATCACGTAATGAATCCAAATGAAAAAATCCAAGATGACCACCTTAGCTAAAAGACAAAAAATACCATAACTTGGGCATTTTAAGAGCGATTCAGCTGAAATTTGGTACACTGGCATCTGAAAGTGAACTCAAACACATATTACTGTCAAATCAACAATTTAAATCGGCAGCAGCCTGGCAGTCCACATCAAATTTGTCCAGGAACTTTCTAATTAAATATTACTAGTCTATTTTGTTCAGCAGTCTTTAAAACCTGCCCTAAAGAAATACACGGTTTAAAATGTTTTTGCATGCAGAAGACTCAAAAAAGGCTTTTTTAATTGATGTTCTCATTTTTCTTTAAGGAAGGAAAACTTTAGGCAAAATGAAACTTTATTAAACTCTGTTTCTGTAAAACATTTTATTTAATGGAAATTATATAAAAATATTGAATCTATAAAACATAAAGTTAGTTATATCCATCATCTTTTACCCGCTTCTTTCTTTCGTGTCACGTTGATCGCTGTGCGAGAGGCGGGGGACACCCTGGACAGATCACAAGTCCATCGCAGGGACACAGAGACAAACGAGACAAACAAACATTCACTCTCACACAGATCAATCATCCTAACATGCATGTTTTTGGTCTGTGGGAGGAAACTGGAGTACCCGGAGAAAACACATGCATGCAGGAGGAGAACATGTAAACTCCACCCAGAATGGCCCCCCTGGCCAGGATACAGCGCTGAGGGCCAGCAGCTCTACCAACTGCACCACCGTGCCATGTAAAGTTGGTAATAAAGTGTCAAACGAACTCTCATATCAAAACAAACCAGACATGCAGATGTTACCATACACACATACGTGTTACAAATTTCCACTGTAACACAGTATAAACAGCTACTGTGTGTTTCTAGTGTGTGAAACCAGTAAAATCAACAATTAAGTCTGATTTTTGTTTGTTTGCCTTCTTTGTCTGGTGAGAGAAACTATTTTCTTGTTTAGTGTCTCAGCAGCTCCTTCCTGTCCAGGTTCAGTTTTGATTCTTGGACCTGGAGAGCGCGGTGATCCAGTTTTGGGCCTCTTTGCAGGAGAACTCTTGTGAGCGGACGGACAGCTGTGCTGGTTCAGACACATGGAGCAGAGGGGGCTGACAGGAAGACAAACCTGCTGTCCGAAACCCACAAGCAGCCAGTTGATCTCGCTCCAGAGCTCCCTGCAACAAAAGGACTGTTAAGAGATCTGCTGGTGTAGATTCTTTAGTCATCTAGGTCCTAGAAACAATACAAATTTGTTTTAACTGGCCATGAGGTAGTGCTCTGAAATATAAATGAAGTTTAGACAATTGTTGTTAAAACTACAAAAAAAAAAAAAAAATCAGTTTTATCTTGTAAGTATCGGCCGATCTCCCAAAATTAAGGAAATCGGGGCGATTTATTGGTGCACCCCTACTAGATACATAAGCAGATTGCACCATCACTCCTCACAATAGGGTTCGTTAGGGTCCTTGTAAGTCTGACTCACAGAGGAGCCACTCTGGCCACACATATCAGGAATTTCATCCATGTCACCAGTGGACTGTTTCTTCTGTATCTGAAGATGTTTTGCTGGGAATGTCAGCAGGGTATGGAGTTCCAGACTTTCAAACTGCATGAGAGGCTCTGAACGAAGAGAAACTAACCTGACAGGACTGTTCATTTACACGACAGCAGGCCTTGGTCTGTCGAGGGAACCTCCACAGAGAGGAGAAATGCCATAGAGGGTGTGAAATCGCATGTGCACACTACAGGCGGCTGCAGTCCGACGTTTTTCTGCACTAACAAGTTACAATAAAAGACCGAGCAGAGGTTTTCTTTGTGCGGCTCACCCTTTTTCAGCATGTAGGAGTAAAAGCAGCAAAAAGGACCGAAGGGACGTTCCTGAATTCACCAGTTTGGACACTGATCATGCAGACACTACATGTGCGATGCACACAGCTGAGCGTGGCTAATCAGATTTGCCAGATAAACAGGAAAACGTTTTTTTTTTTTAACCTTTTTTTTTAAATAAGATTGCAACATCAGAAAAAAATTACATGGTTAAAGTTGTTTTGTAATTTACCAAATAATGATGTTATTGTAAGTATTAATACAAATTAAAACAGTCCCAATTAATTCTGCTCAGACTTGCAATTTTGACCAACTTTTCTGCAAATCTGACCAATCACCTTCACCCCTAGCCCATTTTCACTTCCTGCAATCCAAGCCTGCAGGAAGTAAACACAAGTACTTTGTCAAAAATCACATTTCCATCAAATATCACTGCTGAAGTCTAAGAAAGTGATAGAAAACTTGGTTTAGCACTACGTGCAACAATGTGTTTTAGCATAAAGGACCTTTCTGCTGTAAAACATGCAGATACAATTCTTTTCATTCCATGACCTGTGAAGTGTTAGCAGCCGACAAGACGGTAATGCTTCATAGTGTTATTAACAGCTGACAACTTAAATGTGCAACAGACAGAAAATACCCAAAATGACCTGCTGGTACAACGTTTTTCATTCATCATATTTAGTAGATTCACCAATTTTGTTGATTACATTTGGACCTTGGCATCAAATACTGTAGTTTTAATTTGTTTATATTAATCATCTGATAAAATTGTAACAAGTTTTGTTTTTGGCATGTGAAAGAGAAAAGAGTACAAAACAATGCAACACTGACTGCAACATTCGGAAAAAGCTGCAGCAAAATCAAACATTTTAGGTGAAACAACCTGGAAGAAGTCTAGCAGGGACTGAGTGACCCAGTCTGCAGCCAGTGAAGTTTGAGTTTTATCTAAATCAGATCTTTGTCAATTTCTTCATCATTTTTAATCAAGTTACATGGACACGATTGCATCGTTCAGACTCCTACCTGGGCAACCAGCCCTCCAGGGCCTTACGCGTGTCTTCTGGATTCTTGGTTGGTTTCCTGAGCCAGCCCAGCCTGTTAGAGATCCGATGCACGTGGGTGTCCACACCTAGACAGAAATCAACACATGCAGCCTCATACCACAGCCCTGCAACTGAGGAAAATATTTAGAGAGGATTTCATTTAAATATACGATGGATTTTAGAATTTAGTTTAAGGAGCTCCAAAAAATATTTCCTGTGTATACAGCACATACTTTAATATTTAAATCTTGCTCTGCCTTGGATTGGATTTGTTTTCTTCTATTTTGCACTGCGCCCTGAGCTGATTTGTTGTGAACTGGTGCAATATAAATAAAAATGAATTCAAATTAAGTTCCTACCAATTCCAGATACTTGGTTCCAGGCGATGTCCATTGCCAAGTGAGCCATTTTAGGCCCAACTCCGGCCAGGCGGACCAGCCCCTCCACAGTGTTTGGGATATCTCCTCCAAACTCCTCCTGCAGCATGGCTGAGGTTTGCTTCAGATATTTCACCTTACTCTAGAGAGGAGGTGCAACAGTGAAGGTTAACTAGGTGGTTTTTAAAGTAAATAGTAAAATGAGGAAAGGCAGAAACCTAATTGGCGTTACCCTCCAGAAACCAACAGGATAAATGAGTTCTCCCAGCATTTTATCATCAGTGTTGAGGATGTTCTCCACAGTGCAGCCATGTGCTCGGAGCTTCTGCATAGCGGCTGCTGTCACTTGATCTTTTGTTTGACTGGACAGCATGAGGGACACCAACACCTGGAAACGTCTTACCTGTGGAAACAACAGAAGGAGTAACTGGACACATGAACCACACTGAATTTATATATAAAAAAAAAAAAAAAAATTACAAACCCCACCCACATGTGCGGGGGCTTCTGCATCGTAGCATTTCTCTGCACCCAAGTTGTCCACAGGAGCACTGCGACCGCTCCTCATGTTACGAATAAAATCTAACTGCTTCTTCCAGTTTGGAGGTTCCCATCCCTCCCTCTTTACCTCAGCAGCAACATCCTCTTTCTCATACTCCAGCTGAACCTGTCTCCTCCTACGTCTGGACGGGTACTGCGAGGAAGCTTCCGGTTCTGTTTTTGGCTGCACAGTGGACGGCTGCAGCAGTTTATGACAATCAGCTAAAAGAGTGGAAACACAACAAAATGGTGAATTTGCAATAAAAAGCATTTAAACAATTCACAATCACATTATTGATATGTAATCTAAAGCCTGAATGAAAAAAAGTTACAGAAATATTTTTAGTTTCTGTAACTACCTCCATGTCCTCTCAACTGCAATCCATCTCTTTGACTTTTTCCTGGCAGCTGCATTTCTACTCACTGTCCCTCCTCAGGACATGTCCAAACCATCTCAGTCTGGCCTCTCTAACTTTATCTCCCAGTTGTTCAACCAGTAATGATCTCATTCCTAATCTTCTCCACCCTTGTCACTCCTAAGAAGAACCTCAACACCTTCATTTCTGCCACTTCCAGTTCTTTCTCTTGTCTTTTTGTCCATGTCTCTGTCTCCAGACCATACAACATGCCGGTAGCTGGTCTGGTTGTAAACTTTTCCTTTGTCCTTTGCTGCCACCCTTTTGTCAAAAATCACTCCTGAAACTTTTCTCCATCCACTCCATCCTGCCTGGACTCTCTTTGTCACCACACTCCTTGTTTTCCTGAGCAGTACAGTAATTGAAGTTGCAACCTCTGCTCCTTGTAGCCTCACTGCTCCACCGTCCCTCTTATTCAAACATGCTCTCTGTCCTACTATGGCTGACTTTCATTCCTCTTCTTTCAAGTGCATACCTCCACCTCTCCAAGCATGTGCTAAATTATTAAATCATGTCAATAACATGAGTGTCTGCGGTGAACTCGCAGCATTACGTGAACATACCGCTTAATGAAGGGGCAGTGAAGGGCTCCTTTTGTTCCGACACCTTCACCTCCTCCACCTCCACCTTCACCGATACCGAGGGAGCTGCGTTCACGTCCATCTGTCTGCCAGTTAGTTTGGATCTAAGAGAGGCCGCAGGTGTGCTGCCTGAACGTTGACCACTGCCACTCCGGGTGGTAACGGACCCGCTTTGAGTGAAGTACGGAGAACTCATCGTCATCAAACGCCAAACCGCAGAACGGAGCCTCGCGCACGCCACAGCGAACGTTACGAAGCACAGCGACAAGGAGCTGAACCCAGGAGGGGAGCGCAAACTTCTGCAAGACATGAGCAAAAACATAAACATGCAAAAAGTGTAATTATTTCAGCGTTTAAAACATTTGACTAACGCCATTGAAATAACTACGAGATTTCAACAAAAAATAACAAAATATCATTCTGGATGTTGAATGTTTGAAACTGAACTAAAAAAAACTGCAAGAAATAAAAAAAACCTTATAAATTTCAGTAACAGTTGTTTGACTTTAAAAGTTACTGTTTAAACCAGTGGGAATGTAAGTTTACAGTTTAAATGTTTTTGTATTATTACTGAAAAGCCACAGGTTTGAAAGTTTATGTACATATGAGTACTTTTACTCTGTTCCAGTTTTCTACAGTTTAATTGCACTTTAAATGTATTTGTTAAAAACAATCTTTTTCTTAATTAGACCTATAAAGATATCTATATCTCTGCAAAAATACACTTAAAGTTAATTTAATTACATACTTGTGAATACTGTGAATCATTTGAAAAATTATATACTTAAAGTTTCCTTCTTTGTCACAGCTTTTCCATGCACTATACCAATTAAACCACCTGTGTTTTTATCTTTATTTTAACCAAAATACTGGTCTCTACTGTTGTTGATTTTATTATTTTATGTGCATTGCTGTTATTTTCTTTACTTTTTATGTTCAACACTTTGACCAACAGCAGTTCTATTTAAATGTACTTTATGAATAAACTTGACTTATGCATTTAAGACACTAAGTTTCACCTTTCTGATGTAGTTCTATATTATATATTTATTTCTTCTCATTTTATATGTAGTAGAAGAAAATATTTTACTGGTTGGTCCATGCATGCGTGGCTTTTCTCCAAGTACTGTACAACGGTTTCCTCCCATGGACCAAAAACATGCATGTTAACTCTAAAGTGTCCCCAGGTTTGAGTGAAAGTTAATGGTTGTTTGTCTCGTTGTGTCACTGTGATGGATTTGCGACCTGTCCAAGGTGCAGTGACTTGCACCAGTGACCCCTGTGACCTGGAAAGGAAGAAACAGGTATGGATGTACAATACCTTGTGATATGGGCTATATTTTTTAATTTAACGAGCAGGTTAAATGAATGAATGAATGAATGAAAGTTAAATGGCAGCATGGTGGCACAATTAGTAGAGCTGCTGCCTCTCAGCAAACAGGTCCCTGGTTCAAATCCCGATCCGGGGGCCCTTCTGGGTGGAGTTTGCATGTTCTCCTCATGCATGCGTGGGTTTCTTCCAGGTACTCCGGTTTCCTCCCACAGACTAAAAACATGCATGTCAGGCTGAATGGTAACTCTAAATTGTCCCTAGGTGTGAGTGAGAGAGTAAATGGTTGTTTGTCTCTATGTGTCCCTGTGATGGACCTGCGACCCGTCCAGGGTGTACCCCACCCCTCACACAGTGATTGCTGGACATAGGCACCGGCAACCCCGGTGACCCAAAAATGTAAGAAGTGGGTAAAAGATAATGGAAGCTTAAACTAATCACAATAATTATTTTTCTGTATTATCACAATTATTTTAAAATTCTCCTCAAAAGTTTAAAAAACGATACAAAGGTTGTTGAAATTGTCAGTTTATCAGCTGGTCTGGCAACAAGTTGGTTTTGTTTGTTAGTTTGAAAGATTGATTTTTGTCCTCAGAACTCCAGCCATGTATTCAGAAAGGGGAACACCCAAGCTACATAGTGCGCCATACATTATATGAAGGGATTTCCGACAGCTAACACAGAAAAAAAGGTACATTTCTCCGTAAACATTAAGGACTGTAAGACATATGATTATTTCTGAAGACTTACAAATAAGAAAACTTGTATTTACAGATAGAATAGTGTGATTATACGTCTTGGTGGGATCGCCATGTTTTGGTTTATGGACTCATTTTTACGAAAATCTCGGGTAAATGTATATTTTCACTAATTTTGCACTGCAGCCCGTGCCTGTTCTGTCTGATTTTAGCCAGCAGGGGTCACGTTTGTTGTTGCGTTTTTCCACTTCAGCCTTTCTCTGAACCTAAGCATCAGCAACAACTTCCAACACATCAAGAAAAATAAACCCAACTTAAGTAGCATTAGCATGCTAAGCTAGCTGCTAGCCTAACCGCTAATGCCAGTAGAAAAGACGCTCATATAAATAAATAAATAAACTTTTCGACATGAAAAACTCCTAAGAAATTATAAATTTTTGCTTACTCTTCAGATGTTTGGTTAGCTTCAAATTCAAACTAGACGACTGGCTCGGTGGCTCCCTTAAGAAACATTTTTTTCCTGCTAGTTGAGAACGCCATTTCCCATGAACGACTGCGGCAAGCGGTTTTTTTTTTAACAGGAAGTGTCTCTGTAGCGTCAGTGTGACATCCGGTTGAGGAGTGGAGGTCCGAAAACAAGCTTTTCGGCAACAAATGCGAAGTTGAATCAATGCAAAGACGCACACGACTTCAGTGGATGCAAAAAGAACGAACCCGTGGATACATGAAACCGGAAGCGACCCAACTCCGATAAGGTGAGAAGAAAAATGGACAGAACGCGAAAGGACGTTGTTTAAATACCCTCAAACCTTCAGAGCAACGTCGCTAGCCTACGTGCGAGGCAATGCAACCAGTAGATAAGGCTTTTTAGCAAAACCACTGTGCGTTTCTTTGAATAATGGTTTGCTTTCGGTGCCTGGTGTCTATAGTTATGAATTGTTCTGGTCGGTGGGCACCTTTCACATATGTTCTGGTTGTTGTTGCACTGAAACAGTACAGTCGTTGTCTAACTGCTCATGTCCCCTCCCATCTGTCTCTGTCAAGTCCACATGACAGCAAATTCTTAAAACCAGCCCCCTGGGTTTACACATTAACAGGCTGCTGCCAAGCTTCACTCTAGGATAGATTTAATGTTTACTTAAACTGCATTAAGTGTTTTGAATTTCTCTAACTCTTTAAATAAACCCCCATGTTGCAATCTTACTAACTTTAGTAACCTACTCTGCTCTTCATATACAGGTAGTCCTCGGTTTACGCTCGAGTTCCGTTACAACGGTCCGGTCGTATACCGATTTGAACGTAACCCGAAATGGATCGCACGTGGCGGTCGTTAGTCCGGATTTTGAATTTAACCCGAAATTGATCGCACGTGGCGGTCGTTAGCCCAGAATTTGGCCCGTAAGCCGAAAAATACATGTAAATGTATGCTAATGCTGCACCGCACACCCATTTATCGACATGTGATTGAACACGCATACAAACTGTTCCATAGACACACACAGAACTTTATTTACAAACAGTTAGCTAACACATTACACCACACATTAATCTATAAACACATATAAACACATTATAAAAGTGCGTGCGTAATGACGTAAAGACGCATTTAGACCGTAACTGGACTTCATTGTTTTCAACGGGGGTCGAACGCAAGTCCGGAAATTCGTACCTCGGGTAGGTCGTAACTCGGGGACCACCTGTAGTGTCATAAAAACATTGTTAGTGTTAGCAGCATGGTCCTGTTAGCAGAGTGGTCCTGTTAGCAAATCGGTTCTGATAGCAGATTGGTCCTGTTAGAGTGGTTCTGTTAGCAGAGTGATCCTGTTAGCAGAGTGGTTCTGTTAGCAAATCGGTTCTGATAGCAGATTGGTACTGTTAGCAGCGTGGTTCTTCTAGCAGTGTGGTCCTGTTAGCAACGTGGTCCTGTTAGCAGAGTGGTTCTGTTAGCAGAGTGGTTCTGTTAGCAAATCGGTTCTGATAGCAGAGTGGTTCTGTTAGCAGTTTGGTCCTCTTAGCAACGTGGTCCTGTTAGCAGCATGATGATAAACCGCGGCAACAGAATGACTGCCCTCTAGAACCAGGTTCAACAGACAGAACATTCAAAGTTCCCTGCGGAACCAAACTGTTTTGTAGAGTCCAGTCTGTGCAGACAGATGGAGGATCATGGAGACGGTCGTCATGACAGGCCAGAGGCCGAGCCTGAATGGAATCCCATCTGGGATTCGTTCAGGTGACCTGCTCACTGAGAGGGGGCAGCTCTACCAGCAGCGCCAACATGCCGCCCCGTAATCAAAATCTAAAAGATAAAATCCCTCACACAAGAATCTCGAATACTTGTTTAATAAATACACTGCCTGGCCAAAAATGGTCACACGCTAATATTTTATTTAACCTCCTTTAGGTTTGATTACGTATTTGACTGCAGTGGGGTTAAAGGTCATTCTGACCGATAACGATGCAGGTGTAAATGGAAAAACAGCTCAATTAAAGAACATACTGCTTTCAGCTGTGGAGAACATACCTGTTGATGTCTACCTGCTGGTCCAAACTATTTTATGGTCAGCTGGAGACTTCACCAAACCCACCACAGGTGTATTTGATTCAACATGGATCTGGGGTCTGACATTTTCTATCCTAAACATTTATGAAGCCACGCCATGGACAACTTATTGTCTACCATCTCATGGATGGCAAATGGACACAAGCTGGGGAGCAAAGGGTTTTGTAAGATTTTGTTTGGTCTTTGTAGATTTCATAAAATACAAGCCTTAGAAACTTGAACATTGTATCATTCTTGTGTTTTTAAAATGTTTTGTTTAGTCCCTCCAGTTCATTTAATTTTATTTCTCTTTGTGGGTTATGTTTTTTTATGACCTTTTAAGTTTTGATTCAGCCCCTTTGTGTTCCATGTGTCAGTTCTCACTCACCCTCAGTCAGTCTCCACATTGCGTCTCATTCAACTTATCACTCACCTGCTTCCCATAATCAATCACCCATGTTGCCATTTTCCACCTACAACCTAGTTTATTTATATAATTTCTGATCACTACTCCCACAGTAGTTCATTGTCCTGACACATTCAGATGTCTCGGTCTTCTTCATGCCTTCTTGTGTTTTTCCCTCCTGAAGTTTTGTAAGTACGGTAGTTATCGCCATGTCTGCCTTTGTTTTCTTTTATTTAATTAAAAAAAAGTTTATTTTAACTCAAGCTCCTCATGTCTGCCTGCATCTGGGTCCAACCATACACCGACCATGACATGTTGAAAGAAAAAAGGGGTGAAAAAAAAAAAAACGAGTAGAAATATTTTCTTTTGACACAACAAGCCTGTAGATCTTTATAAGGAAGACAAATTGCGTGTTAAATCGTGTGAGACCGTTGCTCTTTGCACCTCTTGTTGCATGTGAGACACACCAGCTGCCACAGCCTCTAAGTGCTCCTTGTTGCCACCCCAACCTCAAATATTCCCGACCCTGACAGTCTTCCAAAAGACAAATCCACCTTGGCTCGTGTTCGTCCCGAGGCTTCACAAAAAACACAAAACACGGAGGGAAAACCCTCCCAACAAAAACCCTGACAGTTGCTGCTTAATGTGCAATTGGGCGTGTTAATATAGAACTCCAGCACTTGGCATTTAGTGGTGCGAAGGGAGACGCTAAACAAAACATTCAACCTAAATCCAACAGACGAGAGACAGAAAACGTGTCAAAATAAAAATCACAGTGCAGCATGATGTCACCCCGAATACGTGAAACATGTGACGACAGGCCGAGCAGACGAGTCCTCGCTCTGAGCCTCGAGTCCTTACTACAAAGTGACTCTAATAGCCGTCATTAACAACCACTTAACTGTAAAAACCCATAATATCCTGATGGTTCTGGGTGGTTTTAACCTCTTATGTGGCCCAAAGAGGCAATCAGTGGATCCTGGCCCTCTTTGAAAGTTAAAAAAAGGTGTTTTTTGGACCAAACGGCTCTTGGGACTTTTGGGCTAGGATCTCACTGGGCTAGTGGAGGCTAATTAGTGACCGAGACCTTGTTTACACAACGTTGTTTTTAAGAATTCAAAGCGGTTCTGTTGTGTTCTGACATTCGAGTACATAACAGCCGTCAATTTCTCTGACATCAAAGCTTTATAAATCTAGGTTGAAGAATGGAGGATTTTGGAAGGCATCTGTGTGAAATCCCACATGTGTGACACGGACGGCTGCATCATCCGTTTCACTGTGTTGGAGCAACCCAACCACATCCTAGGTCCAAAACAACTTCTGCATGTTCATTATGGATGAAAATGTTCTCATGCTCCAGACTGAAGGGTCTGAGCATGTCGTTAGAATGCCAAATTCACAGCTCCGGCTAGCGACATAGCATGGAAACTACAGCGGATTCAACGAGCACGGCGTTACCGTGTGACTCTCACTCAACAATGACAACACATTAGCATTCCAGAGATGGTTCACATGTAAACTAGGTATAAAAAAAGGCTAATTTTCTTGCCATCTCATTGAATTCTGGGTGTTCATGATCAAGCTACCAGTAAGGCATGCAGCCACATTTAGGGTCAACGATCCTTGAAAACCACAGTGTAGTTTTGTGTGCATGGTTTTCAAAATTGTATTCTAGGCTGTGCACAATATTTTGTTGTCGGTCAAGAACTGGGTTTTAGGATTCATACATGATGCCAGATAACAAGAATGGTTAAAAAGTTTATTGAAATGCAGTTGCTGGTGGAGGTCAGAATCCAATGGCGGGCGAATCTTCTCAAACAGGAGAGGTGGGGACCACCTGAAGGAGTTGGGCAAGATGACGTCACCGTCACTGGGTGAAACGCAGCTGTAGGGCAGAGGTGAGGAGCGTGTGGTCGGAGGGGTAATCCAAGAACAAGGTCCAGGTGTAGAGGCGTGGGTCATACACAGGGGGTCACAGATCCAGATCCAAATCTGTTTGATAATCCATGAGTCGTTGAGCCAGAAGGGGTAGTCGTAACAAGGTCAGAAAGGCAAAACAAGAGCAGACAGGGAGCAGGCAGATCAGGGTTTTCCAAGAGGCAGGAGTGAGGTCAAGACATGAAGATCAAACAAGGCTGTGACAAGAACACCGGACATCTACTACCATGAGGGGTTCGATAATCTGGCCGATAGCAGTGGTGGGAGGAGTCCTTAAATACAGGTCAGACATAAGGGTTTGCTTACACACCTCAAGGGGAATGTTTTGTGAGAGCAAACTTCAGACAACGTTCATGGTGACATTCACCACCACCAACAGCAGAGGATGCTTTAGTTAAAGCTCTGTTAGCCAGAGTATTAAAGAATGCTAAAACATTCAAAAGAACCAGTTCTAGGAACCAAGATTCATACATCAAGCATCAACAAACTTTACAACGGTATAAGATTTATTGCCAAGAAATCTTTGTTACAACAAAGAACTAACCAACCAATGTTCCCTCTAATTTTTACGTGTCTGGGCATACACACAAGCTCTCTGAGCACACTGAGGACCACTATGAGCAACATCAGGAGTGCGCACTATGGCC
>JARVGS010000548.1:10645449-10662278 GCA_031762315.1 Hypsolebias antenori | reverse complement strand
AAAAATCATTAATTATACAAAAAAAACAAAAAAAAAAAAAAAAAAGCAAGTATTTGCAAGAGAAATGAAAACAGCTAAAACTACCAGTAGTACTTTTTTTGTTATTTGTATAAACAAAAAAATTCAGTTTTATCTTAGTTGAGGTCAAAGCTTGAAAGATCCTCTGCAGAGGGACCAAAGAGCCACATGTGGCTCCAGAGCCGCAGGTTGCAGACCCCTGGATTAACCAGTCTAAAGGTTGAATGAATGGTTATTTCCTGTAACCCTCCTCTGAGCTCCTCACCGTCATCCTACATCTGAGACTACTGATAGTTCATCACATAATATATTCATAATCACGTTCTTTCTGTCATGACTCAACCTCATGAGTGTAGAGGAGGGTTTGGGAGTAGACTGATTGGTAAAGTGACAATAATGTCGGTACCGCTTCAATCTCAGTCAGGAACAAAATGCTGTGCAGCTTAAAACCTGATGAATTTTCTCATAACACTCCTACAGGACAACACCAGGACATGGCTATGCATTCTTATGTTTCTTTAAAAAGTACAAGGACTGTTGGACAGATTTATCCCCTTCAGGATCCCTGCAAGGGTAAAGAGCAGATCCAAGGTTTTATGGTCAGGATGAACAATACTTCACACACACACACACACAGATTTCAGTAAGTTGTCTGAGACATCTGATCGTGTGCTCTAAACAATGAAAGCAGACTGAAGACAGAAAAGCCTCAACAAAGTGAGTGACTCCAGCTGACATGCAGTCCTGGCAGAACTCCACTAATGTAGAAACCAGGTGTTCACCGATGTGCATTAAAAGAACGTGTGCATCTTCTTTACATTATATAGGATGTCCAAAAGAGGATCTTTTTAAAATCATCATATTTAAGTTTTCATTTGAGAGTCAGATTGATTTTTCTCTTACACTAAAGTAAAAAAAAAATCATCACAGTTTGGATACTATAAAGTATTCCGCACTGTTTTATTAATATTCAATTTAAATGTAAATATTTCAAAGCAGTATTCCCTCCTGTTTGTGTCCCTGTTTCTCCACCTCATTCATTTGACTAACTTAATCACGACAAACAAAAGACTATTCTGCAAATGTTAAAAATGGCCCAGGCGGATTACATTCAAATTAACAGTGACACGAAACAAAAGTCTGAAAATATCTGAAAACACAGGCTTAGCAAATTTTTTTAATGAGAATCCTTCTGTGGTTTGTTTTAATAAAACTGAATGTCACTGTCAGTGTAGTCTGTTAACAAGAAAACTCTATACAGTAGTCATATGTATGGTTTGCATGTTTATTAAACTTGTTCTTCCCATGTCACCATTTCATTGAAACACATTGAAATGCATAATTTGTAAATCAAGTACCATACCACTTTATTTATAACGCACTTAAAACAGCAAAAAGGCCAACCAAAGTGCTGAACAGCAGAAACAAAAAGCCAAGGACACAAGATAAAATACATACAGTAGATCCAAAGAGGTAAAGATAAGAACTAAAGGACTAAGATTATGGAATACAGACAAATTAAAATCAACTCACACAGTGTTAAAAGTCAGGGAATAAAAGTGTGTTTTTAAACAAGACTTAAAAACAGTAAAAGAGGGGGCCTGTCTGACATGTAGTGGTAACTTATTCCACAGTTTTGGACCTGCAACAGAGAAGGTCCTGTCACCTCTGAACTTAAAACGAGTGCCTGGAACCAATAAAAGCATCTGGTCTGCTGACCTCAGAGAGCGCTGTGGGACATATGGCTGCAGCAGATCAGAGAGATAAGAGGGGGAAGAACTGTTCAGAGATTTAAAAACATACAGAAGGATTTTAAAATTAATTTGAAAGTGAACAAAGAGCCGGTGAATGGAGGCCAATTTTGGAGTAATGTGCTCTCTTTTTGCCTGTACCAGTATAAAATCAGGCTGCAGCATTTTGGACCAGTTGTAAACGCGCTGGAGGTCTGGCTCATTCTGATGAACTTGATCTGACACATCTGGTATTTCATTTCCTGTCTCTAGTTACTTTGGTACTTGTTTCCTAGAAGCAGTGTAAGGTATATGTGATTTGTGTTTTCTTAATCATTCACCGGGTTAAAAAATAAACTGCTTTTTTCTAAGTTCAAGTGACAAATATATTCTGTTGTTGTTGTTGTTTTTTTCATTCTTAGCACGTTTTGTTCTCCTGTGGCTGGACATTGGTCTTACCTCTGACTTCCTCCATGTTCTTGTGAATCTGGTAAAGTTCAACAGCTGCTACCTGGACCAAAACGTGTCCATCATGGTCCAGTAAGTTGGACAGCTACACGTGCACACACTCGGTGCCATGCCTCTTGTACCCACTGTTTCTACGTTCAGCGCACGTCAGTGTCTTGTTCTGATTGGACACGCCTGAGAACATGTGGACACAAACCACACTTCTGGGGATTACTTGTTTGTTTTTAGTGTGGATGTCATTCTTTTGTCATGAACCTGCTGTGTTCTCTGTAGGAAAATCTGTCTGCTGTGCAACAGAACAACATCGTCTACAGACATAGAGGTTGGTGTTTGTCACCACTGCAAACTTGCTTAAAAATTTTCATTGGATTTTTGATATTTTAGTGACATAACCTAATCTCCAGTTTTCTGCTGTTTTTGAAGCTTGCCTATTAGATTCATGGTCATGCAACTAAGCCTGAAATGTTTTGTGTTCATAAATTCAAGAACAAGTATATTTAAATGCCTATACTGTATATAAATACAGTACATTAGTTTGCTTCATATTCAGCTTTATGCTGTGCAGCCAGAGTTGATGTATTTGATGCAGAGATTATGATCTGTATGTTGTGTGATGGTTTGTGTTTGGTTGGTTTTTAGGTGGCTCTCCAGGTCTTGGATGCTGTTGTGTGCTACAACTGCCTTCCCTCAGAGTCCCTCACAATTTTTATTATAACACTCTGCCGTACGGTTAATGTAAAGGAGTTTTGCGAATCCTGCTGGAAGGTGAGAAGGGAATTCTCCTTTTTAAAGAAAGAACTACAAAGCTTCATGTTCTGGTGTTTTGTCATGTGTTGTTGTTCTGTTCTGTGTCATTAGTTGATGAGGAAGGTTTTGGGAACTCATCTTGGCCACAGTGCTATTTACACCATGTGCCGCATCATGGAGGAGAGGTAATTTACAAACATTGCTTTGGAGGTGGAGTAGCTCTACAGCTTGTGTGATTTATCAAATTCTGCACCAGAATGTACATGGAGGATGCCCCGCTGCTGAGAGGAGCAGTATTCTTTGTTGGAATGGCACTGTGGGGTGCACACAGACTCCCTGCCCTGAAAAACACACCAACGCTTGTTCTGCCATCTTTCTATAAGGTAACACGCATCCACATATACAGTTTTAACTTGAGGCATGTGCAAACACAGCTACCGCCCATATTTACAAATTCTTTGACATTCAGAGGAATTATAGTGTTGTAAACCTTAAAATCCTCTGAACTTTGTTTGACTATTTAGATCAAAATAATATCTTAGATTAGCATTTTAACAGACAAGAAAAATACAACATTTTGAACCTTAATGTAGTTGGAAACTATGTGGTGGAAAATGCTATAGATAAAAAATATATATAAATTTATATAAAATTATGTTTTAACTATAAAACAGCATAACTTTCTCTGCAAGTTGTTTTGCAAATCAAGTTCAAGTCTATTTTATTGTCATTCTCATCACGTGGTACATGAGGTGGAATGAAAATATGTACACAGGGTCCCAGTTACATCCAACAATAGCAAAAATACAAAGTGTAAAAAGAAACTGTATATAAGGATCAAAGATATACACTAAAATAGACAGTAGTCGCTCGCTGCTTTGCGGTTCGTTAATCAAGGGTTCGCTCTATCGTGGTTTTTCAAAATAAGATTGGACATGATACACAACTGGCCGAATGATAGATGAGCTGCATGATCTGCATCAAAATTTTATTTAAAATAAATTATTTTAAATTATTTATCACTTTCTGCAGCTTTGTGCAGCCCACACTGCTGCAGGATAAACTTCCTCCTGCAGATAAACGTCTGATCAGATGTTCTCTGTGCAGAGCGGAGAAGTGGGCGTGGCCAAGAGCGCTTGCAGGTAGCAACGAGCGGAGGAGGCAGGGAGCTGAAATCATTACATTCTGTGCTCTTTTAGAGTGTTTAGAGTTTAGAAACCTTATTTAGAATATTGCAAGAATGTGAGAAGGGTTTATAAACGCTTTAATATTTATCTATATAAATTATAAAATAAACTACTAGTTGTAGTAGTAAGACTACTACTACTAGACTACTATTCCTACTTTGCGGTTTTTCACTCATCACGGGTCTTCAGGGTACGGATCCCCTGCAATAAACGAGGGACTACTGTATAAGGATCCAAGATATACACTAAGATATACAGTAGTCCCTCATTTATTATGGGGTTTAGGAGCCACAACCGCAAAGTAGGGATAGTAGTAAAAAAGTACTTACTACTACAAAGTAGTAGTAGTAAGTACAGTAGTATGTAGTGCATACATACAGTAGTAACAGTAGTTTATGTTAGTATTTATATTTATATTGAAGCTTTATAAACCCTGCCGACACTCTTGCAATATTCTAAACAATGTTTCTAAAAACTCTAAATGCTCTAAAAGAGCACAGAATGTCATGAACTTGGCTCTCTGCCAGCCCACTTCTCTGCTGCCATCACACTCTTCACCTACTCTCAATCTCACTTCTGTGTAAATAAATAATTTAAATTTAAATACTGTAATAATTTAAATAAACAATCCATGCTGCATGGATTGTTTATTTAAATTATTACAGTATTTAAATTTAAATTGTAAAGAAGAGAAGCGCAGCAGGACAGCAAAGAGTTGACCCTTCTTGCAGCTGATGCAGCACGGAGCAGAAATGATCATTTGATCAATTACACTGTAACAACTGAACATAGAAGTTCTAAAATAATTAAAAATAACTTTTAACACTTATCTAAAAAAGTTAAGTCAGGTCCTCTGGACGTTCATTAAACAAACAAAATAAAGAATTGTAGAAACATTTCGACTTTCATCCAAAAGACTTCTTCAGTCTGAAAGACAAAAAGTTTCTAGTTTTTTAACGTTCAGAGGACCTGATGTAACTTTTTTAGATTTTCTACCTGGATTATAGAGCATGTATCAGGATATTATAACACTTATATTTTGTGATTATGACGATTTTACGATGTGACAGACTTTGATTTTTAAGTTGGAAGACAAAACTCGATCAGTGCAACAGGGCAGCGAAGGGTTAACCCTTCACGAAGCTGCTGCAGCACAAAGGAGAAATGTGGGCGTGGCAGAGAGCCGCAGGTGGCTGAGAGCGGAGATCATGACAGGCTGCAGGAGGGAGCTTCTTCCTGCACCTATAGGCTACACACAGGTGCAGCAGGTGCTAAATAATTTAAAATAATTTATTTTAAATAAACAATCTATGCCTCTCTTGCGACTCATCCATCAATCAGCCAATTATGTGTTATGTCCACTCGTATTTTGAAAAAAACGCAAAAGAGCGAGTCCGCAAAAGTCGAACCGCGAAGTGGCGAGGGACTACTTTATGCTAAACGAACACCAAACTGTACACTAAAAGATACAACCCTAGCCATTTCTTCTTAGTAAAAATAATTCTGGGTACATTTGCACTTGTGCCTACAGTCCAGTCTGTACTGGGTGAAACTTTGTGTGTTACTACATATATAGACATAGTTGTACAGGAAAGGTTCTTTGAAATAGTGGAATAAAACATTCAGTTTTCCTGATTTGTTAACTTCTATCAGCTGTCTAAGGGGATCCACGTCTGATGTTCAGTTTCTAACACCTGGGTTCATTTTTAGTGGCATTTAGACCTTTCAAGACAAGGAAAAAGATTCACTATCTGTTTTCATTGACTGTCCATGCTGCACTGTTTGTGTCATAGACTTGATGCTCTTATTTGTTCATTGTAATAAAAATGTTTGTATGTAGTTCATTTGTTGGCATGACCACAGATTTAAATATTAGATTAAAAACGGAATACAGGTAGTCCTCGAGTTGCGTCACCTCCAACACATGGCAACTCGGACTTACGAACACCTCCCAGTGACGTCATCACACCTCCCATTGACTCATTATGAAACGTACTGTGCAGTATTCTGTGTGTTTTTTTTTTAGGGTACTGTGTTAGCTAACTGCTTGGAAATACAGTACTGTACATGTTTAAGGTACAGAATGTACGCTGGTGTTGTGTTACATTGAAAAAAGTGTTTAAAACGCCGTTTACCGTGCATTTTCCGACTTACGGCAAAACCCGGACTTACGAACTCCACGTGTAATGATTTCCGACTTACGTTAAAATCGGGTTACGAACGGTGCGTAGGAACGGCACTCGTTCGTAAGTCTAGGACTACCTGTACAAGAAAAGCAGTTTACACTGAATCCACTAAGCACTGACTTCTGTTTTTAGGCTATGTCATGTGCCAACGAGGTAGTGTCCTATGAAATCGTCCTCTCCATCACCAGGCTAATCAAGAAGTATGGCAAAGAGCTGCAGGTGGTCACATGGGACATCCTGCTGGGCATCATAGAGCAACTGCTGCAGCAGATCCAGGTACACGCACACATGCTCATTAAAAATTAAAGAAAGGAAACAGTTCTTCACTGACCAAAGCGTTTGTCTTTTGTGTTATTTCAGACAATAGGCAGCGCAGAGCTGAAGGCCATTGTCTATGAGCTCTTGACGACGGTTGAAGAGCTGTACGAGCAGAACGGTTACCACGGCTCCACAGAGAAGTTCTTCAGTTTGGTGGAAAAATGTGCCGACAAGAGACCTGTTCGTGTTTTTGCGTATATATCTGTCTTTGTCCGGGTTTTTATAGACAGTGCAGCTTCTTTTCTCATTTTAATGTCATGTGACAGGATGCATCGGTGCTGACCCTCATCTCATACCGGGCGCAGTCGATCCAGCCGGCCAAGGACGGCTGGATCCAGAGCCTTCACCACCTCATGGAAAAATTCTTTAAGTAGGATTTACTCTATTATAAACTGAATCCACGGCCATACTTCTTCTGTTTTTAATGTTTTTCTTCCTCTCCGTTATCTCTGTGTGACTGAAAGGAACGAGACTCGCAGCGTGATACGGATCAAAGTGCTTCATATCCTGTCCTTCGTTCTCAGCACCAACCGACAGCTTTATGAGGTTTGTGACCTCATCACGCTCTGCTTGCACACACGCTTACATCTGCATCTTTTGTAAGTCCAGTACGCTGGCCTTATGAGCTGTAGTTATTTAAAGAGCTCCTGTTCCATCTTCATTAATTGGTTAAAAATGAGTTTCTGCTTTTTGAAATGTGAGAAAGTTGGAGCTCTGCTGAAAGGCGGTTTAATGCAATTACATTGAATTTGATTTGATTGTTGATTTTTCCTTTTCTTTTTAGGATGAGCTGATTGAAATGGTTGTGATCCCTCAGCTCAGTGGGATAGCAGAGGACAGGGATCTGGCTGTCAGAAAACAGGCCACCCAGCTTCTGGTGGATCTCGCTGAGGGTTGTAACACCCCTCACTTCACCAGCCTCTTGGACATCATTGAGCGAGTACAGAAAATAACCTCACCAAGACACTCACAATCATTAAACTCTTCGTTTTAGCCAAGATTGGCATTTTACTATTTGTTTCTTTTTGTGTGTGTGTGTGTGCGTATGTGTGTTCTAGGTGGCCAGCCGTTCTCTGGTTTGCTCAGGGGCCCTGGAGGTTTCTGAGAGAGACCCCACAGCTGAGTCTCCTATGGAGGATGTCAAGACTGCTGTACTGGGTCTGCTGGAAATCCTGCAGGTACACTCATGTCATGTAGCTATACAGTGACTGATTTACCAAGGTGACTTTTGAATACCGTATTTTTCGGACTATAATGCGCACTTAAAATCCTTTAATTTTCTCAAAAATCAACGGTGAGCCTTATAATCAGGTGCGCTTTATGTACAATATTAATTCTGGTTGTGCTTACTGACCTCGAACTGATTTTATGTGGTACACGCGGTGCTCAAATATGTCAAAATTAACTTGTTTTGCGTAATGCGCCTTATAATCCTAAAAATACAGTACATTCAATTATAATTAAAGAGTAAAAATATTGGTTGAATTTGCCAAAGTCTGTCCCGAATCTGAACTGGCTGTTCATACTGGGAATTAGATTTTAGAGTGATGAAAACTTTTCATTTTGGAAAAGATGTTTTCAGTTTTTGTGTTTTTGTAGGTACGGCTTTTTGTATTTGTGATTGTGATCCAGTTGGTGAGGAAGATGATAGGAAATAGATCTTTTCTGCTGAACTGAGTCTTTTTTTTAATGTTTTTGTATCTATATTAAAACACTGAATGTGTTAAACCGCTTTCATTTTCCTTGCAACAGAGCAAACTGTACAGCCTCCCAGCCAGCCATGCAAGCCGTGTTTATGAGCTGCTTATCAGCCACCTGCAGCTCCACTACAAGAACAAGTACTGTTCAACCATCGCTTCTGCCATTAGACTACAGGTAATGCTTTCTTTCATGGTTTATTGTTGTTTTTTCATACTTTCTATTCTCTGAACTTTTACACTTCAGTCTTGTGCTGCCTGTGTTTTCTTTAACTTCTCTTTCAGGTGTTTGACTTCTTCCTGATGATGCGTGCCGACTCGCTGCACCGCGTCGGCGTTCCCAACAAGAACGGCGTGATGAGATTCAGTCCGTACTGCTACTGTGACACGGGGTGAAAACACAAACACTTTTCTTTTGCTCCTGATGGCTGATAGTTATCGAACTTGCCCCAATGATGCCATAACTGTACGTCTGTGGAATTTATTCCAGGGAACCAGAGAAGCGTGTTTGTGAAAAGAAGCCGACAGGTTCGACATCGCCTCCTGCTGGTAGTCCTGCTCCTCCTGCTGCTCCTCCAGCTTCAACAGCCTCCATACGCTCAGCTTACCTCCCCTACGCTCCTGCCTTCAGCGTCCTGCTGCAGTGCCTCAAAATGGTACGCACAAAATAACATCACATCACAGAACAAAGTACAAGAATGTAAAATATTTTTATAACATGAAATGATTAAACTTTAGCCATGAAGAAAAATTGAACTTCTTGGGAATTTTGGACAGATAAATGTTATATCTTTAAGTAATATTTAATAATACAGGTGGGATATACTTAACACCACAAAAAAATGCACACTATGAATATAATATTTTACCTATGGATGTAACATTTTCCTGTGGAAAACGTAAGTTTCTAAGTTTCAGAAGTTAATATTGCTGTTTCGTTGAATATACATATATTGGTAAAAAGGCTTGATTATATTATTTTATTTATCATTTTAGATGCAAGATTTCGTCATTTCTTTATTTGGGCCAGTTTATAAATTCATAAACAAAAATTACAACAGAAAGATTTAAAATGTGCTGACAATCTGAAAATTAATCAAAATATTTTGTCACGTTTCTTGTTCCTTCCAGGCGCGTGACCTCACATGAGCAGAGTCAGAGTTTCTTTATTTTACATGTGGTACATGTGGTGGAACAAAATTATGTACACAGGGTCCCAGTTACATCCAACAATAAAATGGAAAATAAAAACAGTAATAAGATCTAAGATATGAACTAAGAAAAGCATTAACTTAAAGTACTCTAAGCACTAAAAGCATAAAAGGAATACGCCGAACAGCAGCACGTATTATGTGCAACAATCGATAGGAATTTTTTTCATACAACATTTTTAAGGACACTTTTTTTAATGTAGTATCTCACAGGGCTGTTCCTTTTGGTGGCTAGTTGGTAAACAGTATTCAGGAGGGAGTCACCAATTTGTTTTTAATGCATTTGATACTCTTTGCAATTTTCTCCTGCATCCATTGAATTTTAAACGTTCAAAATATCTTGTTTAATGAATTGTCTCTGAAAATATTCACATTGTTGCCACGGACGTCTCCAACTCCTTTTAAATACAGTAAAGAGTGCAAGAGCTGTTTTCTGGAGCTCTCTGATAGAAAACATTCAAGGTCGCTGCTCAGATCTAAAAACTGCACTTCTTTCTGCTAATTTCAGCTTGTTATGCTCCTTTCAGCTCATTTCTGCTTGTTTCAGCTTTTATACTATTTCAGCTACTATTTAGCTGTTTTATCCTAATTTAAGTCTTTTCAGCTAATTCCATATTTTTTTAATATCTCATTTCAAGTTTATTCAGCCTAATTCAGCAAAAATGTGCTTTCCATTTCCTTGTAATTTCAGCTTGTTTCTGCTTTTTAGCTACTTTTTAGCTGTTTTCTTACAAATTTTAACTTCTTTCAGATAATTTCCACTTTTTTTGTGCTCATTTCTGCTTCTTTCGGCAAACACGTTCTTCTTTCTTCTGCTCATTTAAGCTTGTTCTGACTTTTCAGCTACTTATTTTAGCATTTGTTTAGCTAGTTTCAGCTGATTTCAGATAAATTCAAGTTTTTCATCATAATTTCTGCTACTTTCAGCCTAATTAACACGTCTTTCTGATAATTCCAGCTGTTCATGCTCTATTCAGTTTTTTCTACTAGTTTCAGCTTATTCTTCTATTTCAGCTACCTTTTTTTTTGCTGTTTTGTTCTAAATTTATCTTTTTCAGCTAATTCCACTTTTTATAGCTTATTTCAGCTTTTTCCCCTTCCTTCTGGTAGTTTAACCTTATTTCTGCCTTTTAAGCTACTTTTCGCTATTTTTTTCCTGCTGAATTCATTTTTTTAGCTAACACTAATTTTTGTGCTCATTGCTTCTTATTTAAACCTAATTCTGCAAATGTGTTATTTCTGCTTTCTTATGCTAACTTAGGCTTGTTCTTCCATTTCAGCTACATTTCAGCATGTTTTGAGCTAATTTCATCTGTTTTTCAGAAATTTCGTCAGCTATAAGCATTCACATTTCATTTTCGCAGGAAATGCAATTTTTCTAGTTCATTATTATTATTATTATTGTTGTTATTATTATTATTATTTTTGTAGGAGACAGATTGGAAGGTGCTGAAACTTGTTCTCGACAAGCTGCCTTGGATGCTGCAGTTCAAAGTCCTGCTGCTCACGTCTCCGTGCAGTTTGGACTAGCTCTGTTCCACTCTTTGTCTTATGGTATGGCTTCTTTATGCACATGTATACAAAGAAACGTGACATTTAGTGATGTTGCGGCGACTAATCGTTAGCTTCTCTTTCCAGGTGACGGATCGTCTGATCTCTGAGCGCTTGAAAAAGATCCCAGAGGGCTTTTCCCGCACAGATGTTCAGCTGGCTGTAGTTCCTGTTCTGACAGCCATAACCTCTTACCACAACTACTTGGAGCAATCAAGACAGGTAGAAATGATTGTATAAAGAAATTTAACCTCATAAATCTGGATACCTGACTAACTGATCAGACGTTTGAAGCATTGGTATTGACATTTGGCCAACACAAACCCATTGTGGACTTTCTTTTTAAACCTGATTTTCATGCTCCACTCACATACATGAAACAAATGTTTCGATTCCACTGACTTTTAACTTCCTTTTCCTCCTGCAGAGAGAACTGGTGCAGTGCCTTGAGACTGGCCTCATTTATCGATGTGCCAAACAGTGTGTAGTTGCTCTTACAATGTGCACAGTGGAGATGCCTGATATCATGATCAAGCTCCTCCCTGCGCTCATCGTCAAGCTTACCCACATCTCTGCCACCGTTGCCATGGCGTCTCCCATGCTTGAATTCCTTTCCAGTGAGTTCTCAAAGCGATCGCCTTTTCTGATTTATTCTCAGTGCAGTCTCTGTCAACTCACCAGACGAAGCTCAAACCTGATGGGTTGATGTTTTGGATCTTGTTTTTCACAGCTCTGGTGCGTTTGCCCCATCTGTACGCCAACTTTGTAGCTGAGCAGTATGTTAGTGTGTTTGCCATCTCGCTGCCCTACACCAACCCCTCTAAGTTAGTACTCAAACACGTAAACGTGTATTTTAGCTTCACAGACACTTTTACTTACATCTTTTACTTACTCTTACTCTTTTACTCACATCAGGTTCAACCAGTATATTGTGTCTCTGGCCCACCATGTGATCGCCATGTGGTTCATACGCTGCAGACTTCCCTTTCGCAAGGACTTTGTTCAGTACATCACAAAGGTGAGAATTAAAAAATAAACCCTTCAAACTTTTACGCTGTCTTATTCATTTCAGACCTAATAGAAATATGACGATAACTGGTAAAATAGTTTAAAAAAATAAAATAAATACATTTAAAAAAAAAAGAGGTCGGGAGAAAGCCCTGACTTTTTAAAATCTGTGCTAAATAAAAGGTTGAAGATGCAGCTATGTTTAAAGTATGTCAAAGGGGGGTGGGGCTTTTGATTGATGCTTGGGTTTTACATTTGTATAACTTCTGCATGCATTTGGATTTATCTGTAGCACTGACTTAAGGGTGGAAAGCTAGATTTTATTTGTACCTCTGAACAGGTGCATAGTTGCAAAAATAACCACACTGCCCTCTTTGCAAGCCATCACTTGACGTTAACTGTTTGCACAAGGGGTCACTGACAGACATTACAGACTTTTATTTCCATTTAGAAATTTGAGCTCATAAAGCCATTCTTTGCATGACTGAAGAAGAGTATCAGTTTGGGGGCTTGTTCACAGTGCATGTAGCAAACATCATCTCTCGATGTCCTTTATTTGTGTGAACGTTTATGAAGCATCCACACTGTTGTGATCCATTTTTCTTCCGTACATTTTTTCGGTGCGATTCTCATCCTGCAGTTTCCGAGCTATTTCAACAAATCATTAATCCAAACGTTCAGCTCTTTCAGGACAGTCCTGCTATGACTTTTGGTATTAGTGCCATTTTAGCTTTTTCAAACATTTAACCTTTTCTGTTATTTTTCTTCTCATAGAAAATGAACTGAGCTCATTTTACATCCTTCATATCTTTAGATCTGTTTACAACCTTTTACTGCTCCTTTCACTTTTTGTTCTGGTTCAGCTTCTTTCAGCTTCCTTGTGTGAATTTAAACTTTTTTCAGCTAATTTCAGCTATTTTTTTTATTTTATTTTATTCTATTTTTTACTGTTTTGTGAACGTTTCAGCTTCTTTTGCACAAAATTTGTGTGCTTCTTTAACTTATTTCTGCTAATTTCAGCATGTTATGCTATTTCAGCTACTATTTAGCTGTTTTTATGCTCATTTTAGCTTTTCAGCAAATTCCACATTTTTTGCACTCATTTCAAGTTTTTTCAGCCTAATTCAGTAAAGAAGTACTCACTCTTTCTTTTATGCTTCTCTCTGTTTTTAGCTATTTTTCAGCTGTGTTTTTGCTACTTTCGGCTCTTTTCTGATAATTTCCACCTTTTTTTGTGCTCATTTCTGCTTCTCTCAGTCTAATTGGGGGAATAGGGTCTCTCTGTTTTTTTCTGCTAATTTAACCTTGTTCTACCTTTTCAGCAACATTTTTAGCTCCTCCCCCCACCCCACCACCCAATTTCATCTGTTTTCAGATAAATACATGTTTTGCATGGTGATTTCTGCTACATTCAGCCCAATTAACTTCTTTCCGCTAATTTCAGCTTGTTTTGCTCCTTTCTGCATATTTCTTCCAAGTTTCAGCTTTTTTTTTTAGCCTTTTCAGCAACTATTTGGATGTTTTATTCTAATTTTAGCATTTTTTGCTAATTCCACTTTTTTTTTTTTTTAAAGCTCATTTTAGCTCTTTCTATTTCCTTCTGGTAGTTTAAGCTTCTTTCTACCTTTTCTGCAACTTTTTCAGCTATTTTTAAATAATTTCCTAATTTTTGTTCTTATTTCTGCTTCAGCAAATACATGTTCTTTCAGCTTTTTTCTGCTAATTTAGGCTTGTTCTTCCATTTCAGCTACATTTCAGCATGTTTTTGTTTGTTTGTTTGTTTGTTTTTTTAGCTACCGGTAATTTCAGCTGTTTTTCAGCAAGTTATTTTGCAATAAGCATTCACACTGTATTTTTTACAGGAAATGCTATTTCTCTAGTTACATTTCAGTTTTACGTCTTCTCTTAACATTCATAAATTTGTTTTTCTTCAGGGTTTGCGTTCCAACGCCCTGCTGCCCTTCGACGATGGCCATGAGCAGAGTCCATTTCGTGCTCGCAGTACGAGCCTCAATGAGAGGCCCAAAAGGTAACGTGCAATTTCCTGCTAGGCTGACGTGCATACTAGCAGCTCCGCACATCCCTGTGTATGTAGTTGTGTAAGAGGGTTAAGGGTTGCCAAGGAAACGGCAGACTCAGCATGACAAATATGGTGGTGTGACGCCTTTCAGGTTGCCATGGTGATCATTAGTTTTTATAATTTGAATTTGTTCTGTTTCAGTTTGCTTTTCAGTATGTTTTTCATACAAATGAATAACATGAGCATCTACACATATACTCATGTTGTTTTGTTTTTCAAATTTTAGGTTTTTGCATCAATTATTGCTCAACTGTTTTCACATTTTGTCCACCACCTGTTGCTTTATACCTGCACTTATGTTTTGTTGGCATAATAAGAGGAGTAAGTCTGCCTTCCTCAGGGTTTGAATAGTTATTTTATTTAATTTTTTAAAACCTCCTCTTTGGTGGTTTAATACAGACGTGTTGGATGATGCTCACAGTGTGTAGCTGATCAGAGACTGAAGGAGGTGACTTCACTAAAGTCCCATCAGGCTCTGACTGTTTCAGATGTGTCTGCACATCTGAGATTATTCTTTGAAGTTTTAGTCGTAAAATTAAAACAGAAAAATTTTGTTTAGCCATATTTTATTGTTGGCGTTTCTCAGTGTAGCCAAAGAGCTTTAAAAGTGGTCCTGAAATCACTAGTAACATATTAAAAATGTAACTTTTGCTAAGTTTAGATGTCCTGGATAAATCAGATTTCTCCAGTATTAAGTATTTATCATTATTTATCTTCTTTTGTTGTGCTAACAAATATCATTCATTCAAATACTTCAAATTAATTTAGTTTTGGTCTCCACCTTCAAATAACCTCACTATGCCTTTATTGCCACTGATTTTTAAGAAAAGCTGGCTTTCCAATCAACTCCATAACATGTAACGTGTCTGATCATGTTAGAGATTTTCAGTACTAACCTACATTTAGAATTTCATGTAAGGTATCATCATCCTTGTACCGCTCATGTCCATTGAAGGGTTGGAGCTCAGTGTGTCAAAGTCTACAGTGATCGAGATAACTAAATTATATCTGAATTTTATTCTGTTTAATAAGTTACGTTTGCAAAATTCCAGGAATTCTTAACGTTGGAAACTTTCCATTGGAATTAATGGGAGTTTATGGGGAAAATGCAAAATGTTGGTCCTTAAAAGGGATTTTATATGTAGTTGCAGGAAATATTTTTGAAAAAGACCAGATTTCATTGTTGTACCATGTAATGAGAGACACCCCACCTAAAAAATGATGAACTATGTCCACTGGACGTTTAGGGATAGATGGAAATAGTAACGTAAAACGTTTTGTTCAGATTTGTGAATACCGTACTTTCTGGTGTATAAGCTGCTATTTTATTATTATTTTTTTTCACAAGCTTTGAACTGTGTGTCTTGCTGCGGCTAATTTATTATTATTTTTTTTTTATGGGACGGGCTAACCAGCTTCCTGCTACAAGAAGCATTTAGCTTCATCACACCCTGACGCTCACATGGCTGCCCAATACACCTTTCTAGGAGGTGGGTCCTTGTGATACACACAGATGGAGTAACCCCACATATAGGCCTGTCACGATAACAAATTTTGCTGGGCGATTAATTGTCTCAGAAATTATTGCTATAAACAATAATATTGATTGAAATTTGACAGTAATTGATAATTGTCAATTTCAAGAAGAAATATTGGTTATGTTTTGCGTGTAGTACATTTTTCGACCACCGGATGGCAGTATAAGACTGTTTGAACCGAAGGATGGATAGTGAGGGAGCAAGCAGTGTGTCTCTTTAAGAAAAATGGGAGGGAGGCCCCTTGACATGACATGGGCCATCTCCCCTTCCTTTATTTGGTTCTCAAAATGGCGGATGCTCAGTGTAGCTTGAGCTCTTTAGCATAGCATTTTTCACCCAAAGCTTTTAATTAAAAAAAAAAAAAAAATCAGTGAACAATTCTCAGCTTCTTTTTGCAGCGAAAAACAACTTTTTACAGAAGGCACGGGTTTCAACCATGAATGTTGTAGCTTCGACAAGACGGAGGTTTTTTCCCAAGGTCGACCTGTTAACTTAGCTCGTAGCTTAGCTTCTCAGTTTAACGGCTTTTAACAATCCAAAAACACAATTTTGGACAGTTAAAACAGATTTTAAAGAGAAAAGAGAAAGGGAGGAGTCAGTGAAAAGCACCGGAGTTAAGCCTTTTGTCATCCGTTGTCTGCAGGAGAGACGAAGAAACGATAAAGCCAATAAATGAAAATGATGTCAAAATTTTTCTTTTATCCTCTAATTGATTTATTGTTTAATGTGACAAGCCTACCCACATGTCTTCATGACAATGACTTATCTCACTCATGGTTTCTCTACTAAATGGACTAACACAAACTAACACATCACATGACCTCAGGGAGGAATTTATGGGTAAAATTTATGTTCAATGTTAATAATTTCAGTTAGCTGTTTAGCATTGCTCTTTTTAGTGATTAGTCTGTTCTTCTTAGCTTTTTTCATTCAATCTTTATTTAAACAGGTTAGTCCCATTGAGCCACGAGGACTCATTTACAAGAGAGACCTGAAGCTTAGTTTGTGTTCACTATGTGTTAGTTTGTGTTCATTATGTGTTAGTTTGTGTTCATTATGTGTTAGTTTGTGTTCATTATGTGTTAGTTTG
>JARVGS010000548.1:10625518-10640568 GCA_031762315.1 Hypsolebias antenori | reverse complement strand
TCCAAAAAGCAGAACTTCCGCTATCATAAATCCAATTATGTATGAGTCTTCTACGTCCTCAATGGACAATACAGAGAAACACCATCTTCCACTGGCCCCAGGAATCCATGGTGTATCCCAAAGCGAATGTCCCTTCAGGGCATGATGGCTCTCCTTCTCCCTGTCTTCTTGTCGAGAAAATTTTATCAATTGCTTTGAGAGACCAGCTGACCAAATCATATTAATTCAACCTTTATTTAGACAGGTTAATCCCATTGAGCCTCGGGGACTCGTTTACAAGAGAGACCTGATTTCTGTTTTGTTTTGATATTCACTTTATCTCCAGATCTGACAACGATAGGTTGTAACTTTTGTACCTGTGCGCTCAAATTCAACAAGAATCCTGAGAAATCCAAAAAGTGAACGCTTTCTAAACATCAAACACTAATAAGGTCATTTTGGTGACGCACACCTTCATTTAACTTTATTTAATATAAAATATGTACCGGCACATAAATTTGTGTCTTCTGTAGAATTAAAAAAACATTTTGCATTTGGATAGAAATAAAAACTGCTTCTTAGGCCACTTAGACCATGTCCCAGCTTATTTATTAGTTTGTGTGCTTAAGAAATTCTCATGATCATGAAATTATTTCACACTTGTGGATGCATGCAAAGAAATAGATGTTTGGCTTGCATGCAATTTAGGCAAAAGGTTGAGCATTGTGTGCCTTTTTATATACTTTTTTTATGACCTTGCATGCTGTCCTGCTCTCTTGCTGTTTAGTTATCTCTTCTTTTCCTCCTATAGGATGCACACGTCAACCACAACCTGCAGTTTGGGCTCTGCTGACGAAAACGCTGTAACTCAGGCAGACGAGGGGCTCAAGACTGTCCACCTGGAGCTCACTGAGACCTGTCTAGATATGATGGCACGATACGTGTTCTCCAATTTCTCTGCGCTGCCCAAGAGGTTGGTGGAAATCTGTATTTTGCTTGTCTTTTGCTCAGTTGGGGAAAAAAAAAATGGATGATTTTTCTTCTGGTTGTCCTCTTAGGTCTCCCATTGCAGAGTTTCTCTTAGCCGGAGGTCGCAGTATGACCTGGCTGGTTGGCAACAAGCTGGTGACCATAACAACCAGTGGAGGCATAAGAACACAAGCCTTGCTTGGGCTGGACATATCTGAACGTCTGGGAGGAGGCGGGGAAATGACCAGGTGATGCACGCTCGCAGACAAAATGATTAAAAGATTTGGAAATCGCAGTCTGCTCTGACGTTTCTATACACACATTTTTTTTCTTTGCCATCTAGTTTCTGAGTACAGAAGATTTCATTCAGTTGGGAAAACTTAAGAGTTTATTCTCATTGAAGAGTTTATCAAAAGTTTTTGTCCTTGATACTGAATTTGGTGTGGCTTAGATGGTCAAGGCGCCTGTCTAGTAAACAGGGGATCTACGGTTCAACTCCTGGCAGTGCCTTGTAACTTTTTGGTGGCACGGTGGTTCAGTTGGTAGAGCCGTTGCCTCTCAGGAAGAAGGCCACCAGATCGAATCCCAGCCGGGGGCTTTTCTGGAGTGGAATTTGAATGTTCTCCATGCATTCTTGGGTTTTCACAGAGTACTCCGGTTTCCTCCCACAGACCAAAAACATTCATGTTAGGCTGACTGGTAACTCTAAATTGTCCCTAGATGTGAATGAGAGAATGAGTGATGTGTCCCCATGATGGACTTGCGACCTGCCAAGGGTGTCCCCCACTTCTCGCACAGTGACTGTTGGGTATGGGTACCAGTGACCCCCGCAATCCGAAAAAGAAGGAACGGGTAAAGATAATGGATGGATAGATGTTTAAAAACCTCATAATGACGCAAGTATCAAATTAAGACTGTATTAGCCGATTCTTGCATCATTTTGAGTTTTTTTTTTTATAGCAAAGACTTGATAGATGACAATGCAAACTTAAAAAAAAAAAAAAACTCCAGCTGATTGGAAAGTATCAATTGCACTGAGTCCAGCATCCCCCTTCTGTCTGTCAGCCCCCTGCTGTCTAGCTGCCCGCTGCTGTCTAGCCACCCCCTGCTGTCCAGCATCCTCCTTCTGTCCAGTGGCTTGTTACTTAATAATTTTCCTTTTGCATTGTAAAATACTTCCATACCACAGACAGGTTGGCACATTACATCAAAACAGCCACTTCATTACGACTGTCGTAAGGCAGCTACCCTGTGGCATGGATGCTGTAAAACCATGGAGAGTAGGTCAGCAACAAAGATCGGGTGTGGAGTGGAGCAGCTACCCCGATAACGATCATTGAAAATTCTGATTCGATACTTATCGGAACAGGACATACCTTGTAGCAGCCTTTTCAAAAGGGCCATCTTTTGCATGTAACGTGTTTGCACGACCTGCAATGACTGGAATAATACTTTGTCGTTCTACGCCACTTTGGTTTGTTTTTCTCCACTGGCAGAGAGCAGCATATGTGCAAACATGAACATTTTGTTCTTTATAATTCAGCATTAACATTTTTTTGACAGTATGAGTGCTTGTGGTGCACTTTGATTTGCGAGCTCCATTCTAAATATTTGTCTGTGTTGGTTCTGCAGGTCAGATCCGTCACTACACACACGAATCACCAAAGAGGCTCCAGCCACTCTGGAGTCACAGTCCAGTCAGCAACACAACAGATCGACTCGAATACGGGTCCGCTCCATGTCGGGTAACTACGACACAGTTCTTTGTCCTTTCTGCTGGATTACATAGATTTATGTTTTTGTTTGCATGCAAAGACAGACTTGTGGCTTTATTTAATTAACAGTGTTTTTAATTATTTTTTTGTTCAAAAAAGGCAAAGAAGAGTTAATTTATTTCTACGAGTCTTGTCAAGAAGTATCTGTACTTTGCTTTCTGTTATTTGAATGACTTAAATTTATTTTGGCTTTGTTGGTCTACCTGAATATGTTTAACTTGTATGTTTTACCTTTAATAACATTTCACATCATTAAATTTTATTTGCTGTTTGTATGCTTTCTTTTCATTTTTAGTCTAAATATCTACTTAGATGAATGTCTTCAATGAAATGCAGAGAATCGGTGCGCTTGAGTAATTATTAATAATTATGGTGATCTTTCTTGTTCTCCAGGGGGTCACGCTCTACGTGGTGGTCCTACCCAGAGTCTTAGTCCTCTAGTCTCCCCCTCAGAGGGTGAGCTAGCTCCTACTCTTTCTCCCTCTTCGGGCTCTGGTCTGAATAGCGTTGGTCCTCCCTCGTCCACCTCCGCCACCCCATCTGCTCCTCTTCCTCTCAAAGATAACCCCAGCCTGGCTGAGTTTGTCCCAATGCTCACTCAGGGTTGGGCAGAAATCTTCATACGGAGACCTTCAGGTGTGGAATGAAACGATCTCAGTGCCTTGGTTTGCTCTGTCAGTTTGTCATCGTATGTGTACCGTAGTAAGTCAGTGTCTGAATTTGTTTCAGCGTAAGAAACAAACACCTCCCAACAAATGAGCTGGTTTTCAAGTGGAAAATCAGGACTATCTGATATTTATTGTAGAAAATTAATCTTCCAACTTTTTATGAGCTTTGTTAAACAGTCTGCATTATAAAGAGTGTATTAATGCTGACCAGTTTATAATAAAACTGTACTGTTGTGTATCTTTGATTTCAGGTAACACCAGCTGGCTGATGTGTTTGGAGAACCCGCCCAGTCCCTTTTCCTCCGAGCTCGGCAACATGCCGCTGCAGGAGCTGTCCAGCGTCCTGATGGCGATGGAGGGCGTAAAGGAGCCTCCTGCGGAGACTTCCAGCGCTCCAGCCAGCACCGCCACCCCGGCACCCACATCTGTATCTGAGCCCTTAAACCTAACACAGAGCAGCGTTGGAGGGAAGTCGAACCTGATTCAGCGCTCTAACACCGGTGAGCCTGAAGAGTGTTTGCAATCACGTTAGAGGCTGTTTTTGACTTTTTCATGAGAAAAATGTGTGATAGTTGGATTGCTGTTGAACCAACCAAAGCAGAACTTTTGAATTTTGAGAATATGTCTATTTAGGTCATGTAAAGTACCAGAAAATCCTTCTTGTCCGCCTTGTTACTTCTTCTTGATCCCATGTAGTGTGTGGTCATAAATAACAAATTCCCTACTTGGGCCTAAATGTTACCATTCAACCAGCTTGTCCTCGTCCTGGATAACGACTGTTAAAGACTTGTAAAACCATATCTGGTTTTTAAATCAAGTGTTTTCTTTATGCGGTTGCTTTCTGTTCTAAAATGCAGTTTTGTGTACCGGTATTTGTTCTTTCGCTCACTCTGGGACTCCATCCACTTCATCTTCATCTTTTTTACGTTTTTTGCGTTCCGGCAACTGTTTGCATGGATCCCGCAGCTCTCAGGCATGCTTAAAAAATAATTATATAAACACGAATTATAAACACAACAGACGACACAACACAACTTCTTAATATCACATATGATCATCTGCCCCTTCGAGTGAAAAATTTCAGCCTCTACCCTTAAAAAAAATCGCTGCCCCTAAAAGAATGGTGGGGGTGGGTGCCTGGAGGTTGCACATGTGGAGTCGGACAGTGAATTCAGTGGAGAAGAGTCTGTTCGGAACCATCAGGGGTGGTTAGATGTGAGTGTTTACAAATGTAAGTAAACATAGATGTTTAACATGTTAAAATGCACCAAAATGCAGGAAATTGCATCTACTTTATTCAAAATTTTCTGGGGGAGGACCCCTAGACACCACCTCCCCCAGCTGGCCCACACGCTATTTTCATTCTAACATGGATCGATTTACAAATTAAGCTCTGATACAAGTACTTGAAGCTGGTATCTGGTATATTAGTATTGACTTCGGCTGCTTTTTTTCCCCCCCCTTTGCAGAGAAGTTAAGATTTCAGACAAACGATGCATTTCATTGAGGACGACAAAGATAACGTTACTAACACAGATATGTTTTACCTCTACATTAGATTTATTGTTCTAGATAAAGTTTTACAAAGAAATAGCTTATGCTAGGTTATCTAAATGTTAGCTTGCTAGCTTGAGAGCCATGTAGCTAATGACAAGAAGGTTGGAGGATTGAAGATGATTTATTTTTGTTGATTTAAAAAAAATGTATTTTACAGATCAGATCAGTTAAAATAAACTTACCCTGCTTTGTTCAGCAAAATATGCTACACAGTATCGCGCTCTGTTTCAGCTGTGCTGAATGTGAAAGTGAAACTTAAGTGAACGGCAGAGACTTGAAAGTAGTCCTCGTGCACCCTCTGCTGGATGCATTGTACAGTTACGTCTGGTTCACAGCATTTTAGGGATGAAAATTATATGTTTATATTGTCACATAATTCATTCAACCTTTATTTATACAGGCTAGCCTCGTTGAGCCACGGGGACTCATTTACAAGAGGGACCTGTTGCACTCACACCTAGGGTCAATTTAGAGTTACCAATCAGCCTAATGGGACAATTATCACCGATACAATATATCCCCAAACGCCTATATTGTCAAGATATCGGCCTTACCAATATATCGGTCGGGGTCTAGTACTCAGGTTTTACATTTAAAATATTTCCATATGTGACCACTCATACGTGTTACTGTGTCCTGCTTCAGACTCTGTGGTGGTGCTGGAAGAGGGGTCAGAGGTCACCACACCTCACACCCCACTGGAGTGGGTGGAAGGGGAAGAGTTTGAGCCCATGCCCTCAGAGCCCATATTCATGGCTCCTGATAAGACACCTCCTCCTGGAACACTCAGCAGGGTAAGGAGTCAACGCCGGTCCATTGGTTAATAAGCCCTCCTATGCTAGCATGAACTGATGGTTTGAAATAAACGACTAATTATAAACATGTACATTTAAAAACCGGTTTCTAGTTTTAACTCCAGAAGCGACATTCACACATTTTTACTGATGACCGAAGACAAAATAATTTATGTTCTGTGTGTTTCTGTCTGCTGGGAATTAACCAGTGGATTTTAATGAAACTCCCAAAATAATCACTGGACGAACATCCAATTAACTTTTGGAGTCAGTCCAGTTAGGATGGCCTTCACAGCTAATAACCTTCACACACATGAAAATAGCTACAACTCAGCCGAGTTTACAGAGATTGAGTTAAAATTTAATGTGGTAGTAGCTGGGCGTCATTCCCAACACATGCCCTGAGCACTAACTGATTGCCCAAAGCCTTTGTTTCAAACTTTGGCGTGTAAGGCAGCAGTTAGCATACATTCCTGTTTGACTTTTAATTAATACCATAAAACAATTTACATTAGAGTCACAAATTGACTCGCACATAAAAATAGATGCAAGCATTTAAAAAAAGGAGATGTTAAAAGCAAGGACTAAAAGAAACAACAGAAATTGTCTGTTTTTAATTGTTCAGCATGGTTATTGCAAACAAATTAAAAATAATTCTAGCTAGTGGGACTTTGTAGATCTTGGTGGCTATCTTGGTCACAAAGGAATTATACAGTTAATGTAAATTACTTTATTAAAATCCAGACAAAATGAATGAAATTATCTAAACATGTCAAGAATTGTCAGATTATTCAGATTAAAACCAACATTGTTGCATAGACTTTGTCTACGAAAGTTCTGTTTTTTTCCCTCTCAATTGTTTTTAGTATGAAAGCTGTTTTTGAGGATGAAAATTATTGTTTTTGTCACAATTTTCATCTATAATTATTTGATGTGATTTTTATATTGCTTATTTTCGTTTTAATTTGGTTTCTACAACCAAATTGAACAGTCAAATATACAGGTAGTCCTCGACTTACGACGGAGATCCGTTCTCACGGCGGTGGCGTAAACCGAATTTGACGTTAAGTCGGAACGTACGTAAATACATATGACGTACCTGTTTTACCAAGCGCGTAAATTGACTTTCGACGTAAGTCCATGGTGATGGCCTTCCTTTTCCTCGATGCACTGCCATCAGAAGAGTCCTCCTTGTGTTTTGGGCGCCATAATGAAGGGCTAATGAAGAGCTAATGGCCTACTGGGATGCTAGCGACGCCGTTCTCCTCCGTACAGTACGTATTCCTCCGCCGCTGCACCGCGTAACTGTATTCTCCCGCCGCTACGCCGCTGTGTTACGACGTTTAACGTCGTAAAAACCGACGTAAAACCAACATAAAACCGAACGTAACCGCGTAACGTGAATAAGGGAGATGCCGTCGTAACTACAAAACGTTGTAAGACGAGACAGTCGTAACCCGAGACAGTCGTAACCCGAGTCCGTCGTAACACGAGGACTACCTGTATATTTAATCTTTACAGACTTCTACTGTGGTTTTACATGTTTACAGTTGTATAATCTGCTAAACCCTGATGAAAGGAAAAGATTAAAACTATAGTATTAAAATAAAGTCTTTCTCCTAATTTTCAGTCATCCTCCACCTCCAGTCAAGACGATGAAAAGTCGACTCTGGAGGAGGTGAGTGAAGGAGCGATTCCCATTGATCAGCCCACTCCAGGTCCCTCCACCCCCGGCAGCCAGGGGCCTGAACTTCCATTTCAGAGCCACACTCAGTCCCAGGGTCACGGACTCAACAAGTCCAGCTCCTCTCCAGAGCTCCAGACGCTGCCTGAGGCCTTCGCCAAAGCTAATCTGGAGTCTGAGAGCGTGCAGGGAGACTCCTCTCGGCCCAGAGCGCCCTCGGATGGCAAACCTCCGGCACAGCAGCCTCAGTTTGAAAAGGACAAAGTGAAAGGGAGCACAGGATTCGACGTGAACAGTCTGGGACGTCAGAACCAAGCAGGAGACGGATCCGGTCCGACACCTCAGAGCGGAGGGTTGAGGTTGTCTTTTCCAGCAGCACCGACACAATCTGGACCCATCTCTCCCAGCGGAGGCCACCGACCCCGAGGTCACACCATTTCTGTTTCAGCACCATCCTCCAGGAGAGAACGGAGGACGGAGATGGACTCGTATCACAATCGACCTGGACCAAGCAACGCAGAGAAAATGTCTGGACTGAGCCCCAGGTACTCCACAGTTTATACAGGCTGCTGCTTAGAGTTGTATTCAGGCCTAATAAATCCGGACCGGACCGGTAGTTTTTTTTTTTTTTTTTTCCGAGCCCTACCCGGACCCAACATATTACCGGTAATTAGAGGGCCAAACCTGAAAAAAAAAAAAAAAAAAAGACTTTTCTTTTAATTAAGCTTTTTCTGCTTTTTTAAGCAAATCAGTTCGACACAATAGTTTTAAAAACGTAATGAAAGGAAGATAAAATATTTATTTTTATTAACAAGTCACCAAATTGATATTAACATACAAAACAAATTGCCTAAAATAATCAATTCTAAGGCTGTTATACAGATGAACAAAACTATTTTTAGAGCAAAATTATTTGGATAAATATAGAACAAGGCTATTTGAATTGAACTCGCTGCTCGCTTCGGCTGTTGTAGATTCGGCTACTTCCTTCACCTCAGATGACAGCAGGTGCTGGTGATCAGCTGATTCATCCATCCATTATCTTTACCCGCTTCTTCCTTTTCGAGCAGTGGGGGTCACTGGTGCCCATGTTCAGCAGTCACTGCGAAAGGTGGGGTACACCTTGGACAGATCGCAAGTCCTTTTCAACCGGCGAGTCGGTGACGGGTGTCCATCTGAGCTTAACACGACTTTTTTAAACCGGCCGGTCGGACCTGCCTCCTCCTCAACAAGTAGATTAACACAATTTGATATTGTGTATTCTTAGTTTTATTTGTGCTGTATGATTCGTAAAACCGCATCAATGCCCGAGACCAGACCGGCCCTAATCCGAGTTGGTCCGGGCCGGGTTTCGGGTCCGGGTTAGAAATGACAGCTCTACTGCAGCTGCACCTTCAGTCAACTGTTTGTCAGATTATAGATGGAACGGGTGAAGTCCTTAGGCCCATGTCGTTTCTGCTGGAGGAATACAAAGAGCACCTACCAACAAGAAAAAAGGCTAAAAATGAGTTTAATGGTAAAATGGCAGTTTAACCTTTAGCTCTAATAATTAAATCTATAATAATAAAGTTATTTTTATTATTTTATTGACTAGTTACAACACTTTCTCACTTTACCTTTTAGGTTTAATGTTATTTGACAACGTACTGTATATTTGTTTAGGATGCAAATTTAATGACTATCTCTTAAGACGCATTTAAATCTAAATAATTTCCCACTGCTGACAAAAACACTTCAAAACATTCAGAACATTTTTACTTATTTAGATGTTAAGATATATATTTTTAATTTGTTTATTTAGCAGTGTAACTGACCGATTCTGTACAGTGTTCACTGTAAGCAGAGGTTATCTGGCCTGCGTTTACTTAATTCTCCAAACGTAAAGTACTTTGTTTTAATTGGCACTTCAACTACTCATGACTACTTCACACAGTTTCACTTTACACAACTAGAAATATTCCTTTAAAATTATAAATTTCTTTCTAGAATATACTCCGTACATAGCTGTGCTTGTATTTGTCATGCAGTCCTTAACATGGTTTTATTTATAATATTATACCATTTATTTTTTAACCGATATTTTATTAATTTAAAATCTTTTTTTCTTTTTTTATATAGTTTTGTGTTCCTCCAGCTGTACCACTCTCCTTTCTTTGGGAATGAGGCCAACAAACCGTTGCTGCTGCCTAAAACTCAGGTGAGCCACGTCCTCTGTTCGACCTGATGAACTGTAAAGTTCACTTTTTGTGTTGCTGTCAGGATAAAAGAATCTGTCAGAGATAAGAAATGCCACAACCAGGATTTGATCTTTCTTTTCATTGACAATAATGCCATATACAGCTTCGGCACAAAAAAAAAAAAAAAAAATCAATCTCCTGACCAGTGGCTGTAAGAGCGAGACCTTCAGTTAGGAAGTAATATTGCAACAACCTGAAAAAACATCAACGTTGAAGACGCCATGGTGTCACGATCTGATTCTGTCACATTCTGTTTTACAATCCAGAAACCTTCGGAACAGGAAGTGATTTCCTCATTGTTCATCAAATCCATCTGATCTGTTGTCATATTTTTACATTCACCACTAACAACTTGAATATAAATGCTAACCCAACACTAGTTCAAGTTCAAGGATCTTTATTATCCCCAAGGTGCAGTTTGTTTCACAGTCAGTAGACACACAAACCATCCATACTAGAAAAGACATTAAGACGTTAAAATAACAGAAATCGTCACTGTTCATTTAGAAGCCTGATCACTGCAGGGATGAATGAGTTTTCAGTCTGTTCGTCCAACATCTGGGCTGCAGATATCTGTGTCCACATGGAAGCAACCTGAACTCACCATGGAGTGGGTGATCAGGATCTGCCAGAATCAGCCTGGCCTTGTTCACTGACCTCCACCTTGTGCAGGTGGAAGAGAGCCTGGAAAGGTGGAGGCATGCTCTGCAAAGGAGAAGACTGAAAATCAGTAGAGGGAGACTCTTGGAACAGAGCAGCTACAAGTAGTTGAGGTCTGGATGAGTTTAGGTACCTGGGGTTAACCATCCAAAGCGACGAGCACGAGAGGTGAAGAAGAGAGTGCAGCAGAGTGGAGTGGCTGGAGATGAGTGTGAGGGGTGATTTGTCCAAGGATCCAAGAATGAAAAGGAACGTTTAAAAGATGGAGGGATGGTTGGTTTGGAGATGGTTGAAAAAAAAAAAACAGAAGAGAATAATTATTTTACAACTAAAAGGTCTTTTTATGTAATATTTTCTGTCCATTATTACCCTTCATGATAGTACTCTGTACCCATCCTCCCTCTCCCTCCCCTCCAGGTGAGTTATTACTTTCCCCTGAAGACGCTGTGGCGTTCCTTCTTCGCTGCCCTGGTGGCCGCCTTCACGCTGCGCTCCATCAACCCATTTGGAAACAGCCGCCTGGTGCTGTTCTACGTGGAGTTTCACGCTCCGTGGCACCTGGTAGAGCTGGCTCCTTTCATCCTGCTGGGGATCTTCGGCGGCGTATGGGGGGCTCTGTTTATCAGGGCCAACATCGCCTGGTGCAGGAGACGTGAGCATTAATCTACAAACTCCTGTAAACTTTAGGTTGTTTTTCCGTTCATGTGTGTTTGAATCAGTTTTCATCTAAACCCGGCAGGTAAAACCACCCGTCTCGGGCACTACCCCGTCATCGAGGTGCTGGTGATTACCGCCGTGACCGCTGTGCTGGCCTACCCGAACAGTTACACCAGGATGAGCGGAGCAGAGCTCATTTCTGAGCTGTTCAACGACTGCTCGCTGCTGGACTCCTCTCAGCTCTGTGGCTACAAACAGGTCAGCATACTGTAAACAGAATTAATTCAAGGAAGGAATGCATATCACCTGCCACCTACCGTATTTTTCAGACTATAAGGCGCATTTAAAATCCATTAATTTTCTCAAAAATCGACAGTGAGTCTTATAATCCGGTGCACCTTATGTTATTAATTCAGATTGTGCTTATTGACCTTGAACCAATTTGATGTGGTACAACTGAACAATGTTGGATTATTGTGATCGAGTTGAATAAAGTTTGACTTTTCTGACTGTTTTGTTTCACTTCATGCTCCTTATAATCCGAAAAATACGGTAATACTAAAAATTAGACTAGGATCTTATTATGCTGAGAAATGACCGAGTTACAGCTGTTTTGCTCAAACCTTGAAAATTACGTTATGTTTAGGCTCATGTAAAATCACACAATGTCACACTCAGTTGTGTTTTTAATGACTCATAGCTGCTACCACATTATATTTTAGCTTGATATTAGTAAACTTTATACCGTAATCACTTCTGAAGTCTTTAAGCTGTGAAGGTTATTTTGAATTGGTTTGAAGCGTCAGTCAGTTGAAGATGTGCAGTGGTGCTTGAAAGTTTGTGAACCCTTTTTAATTTTATATATTTCTGCATCAATATGACGTAAAACATCATCAGATTTTCGCAAAAGTCCTAAAAGTAGATAAAGAGAACCCAGTTAAACAAATTAGACAAAAATATTATTCTTGGTCATTTATTTATTGAGGAAAATAAAAATGATGACGTGTGAAAATCTGATGTTTAGGTCATATTTATGCTTAAATATAGAAAATTCTTTTTTTTTTTTTTTTCTTTAAGTAGTAGATCTTTATTTGCAACACATATTCACAATTAAGTCATTCAAGTATTAGCTTTGTTTTAATAAACAGAATAAAAATTCTGGTCCTGAAAACATTTATTCATTTTTCCTTCATAAAACACGACTAAAAGCTGCTTAAACGTCTTGTATCTACAGGACAACAAATTTTTCTTTGCTTAGCTGACCTTCACAAGAGCTGAAGGTTTTCATTTGCAACATCTCCTCCTGTGAATGTGAAGAACACGTTTACAGCGAGGACAAGTGTGGTAGACATCCTTGAAGCGGTTCACAAAAAATGGAATCCGGCAGCAGCCAAGAAACAACCCACACAACACAAACACGAGGCACATGAGCCAGGTGTAAATCCCGACTTTAAAGGTGACCTCTGTGGTGACCTGCGTATGGCAGGACAGGCATGTCCTTAGTGTTGGAGTGCAAAAAGGTTTGGTCTCATAGATCACGAACACTGGCCCAGAAGCTACAGGGATTATAAGAGCAGAGCAAATGATTGTATGGATGAACTTTTACAAATGGTAGTCAACAAAGTAAATCTGAGGATTTGGTCCACTTTGTCTCATGATCATTCACCTTGTGGTAGTGATAAGGAGGATGGTGGAGGATTAGTAGAGTGGATGTGCAAGTCTCCAACATTTTTATCAGAATCACTTTCTGGAAAGAAATATAAATAAATAAAAAGCAGATTGAATAAAGTGCAGTACAATTTAAAATAGTGGAGGTGTAAGAAGTGACTCATCTTGTTTAGATGACTCAGTCAAGGAGAAAGTAAGTATTAATGAAGTACACACACACACAAACACACCAGAGGAAGCTTAAATGTGCAGCAACATTAAAATCCGACTATATTTCAACTCATAACTGGACAAACAAAAAGTCCACAACAAAAGACATCATGATGATCAGATTACGTCTTCATTAAAGATGAATTTTAAACACTCACCTGGTAGTGGTGAGAAGACAGGAGGTTGACCAGGACTGAGAGATGCGTTGACCTGGTAAACGCTTGCACGTTTCCCAAACTTCCCCTCTTCTGGAAAGAATCAGTAATGAAATATTAGCTTCAACGTGCTGATTATTTCAGACCAAAATATAAATGTATTTTATCTTAACCTCATAAAAGCATGCTGGAGGATGTGACTCTGGATGAGGCCATTAAACAAAAGTGATGAAGTACCACAGGAGGAAAAAAAGCTCAAGTCTGTTTTAATATTCTGATACAGCAGCTATATTTAATGACATGTGCAATTACCAGAAACCGGTTAAAAGCCTTTTACCCAAAATTCAATGGCAGCGCGACCTTTAAAAATCGGAGCATCTCAACAAATTGCTTCTACTTAGTGGGAAAAGTAAATGCATTAGAAACCTTTCAAAAAACTTGTTTTTAAATGGATTGGATAATTTCTGAAAATTAGAATCAAAATGTTTACACTTGCAAAAAGTATACTTTCCCCAAAGATTATTGCATTAACTCCAAGCTCAAAACAGTCTCCTAATAATAAACTCACTGAATCTACAGGCTGCTCATTACTAGCCAACACAAAAATGTCTATAAACTCAATTAATTATTTTAGATATTGAGCTAAATTTGTCTGGTGGTAGCTGAAAGTCATCCTCAACACACACTTCAAACACCAAGATGTCTCAAGATTTTCCAGTACTGCATGAGATGGTGACATTATGAGGTTTGACCAACGTTTAAAGCTCTGCATGATGCAGCAATATCCACTCCAAGGAATGCCAGGCCTTTAAATAAAAACTTTAAACTGGTTTTAAATATTTGTAAGGACTTGATTCATGCACTATGTTGGATTTAGACTACATAAAGAAGAAATTCGAAACAGATATGATTATAACTTTTTTAAATCAATTACCAGTACTTGTTTGCTTTTCAGCTATTTTTAACCCAATGAAAATTCATTTCTAGCATACGTTTATATATTTAAAACGGTTTATGAATTAAAAACATAACCTGTCACCAAAAAAAAAAATCAATCATACCATTAAAATCAGACAATAAATCAATTTATAATCTGACCAAACAAAAAAAAATCCCTCCCTAAAAAGAAAGAAAGAACAAAGACACACAGTGATGATGAGCTCATCTCTAACCAGAAGCTTCTTTGCAGATTTATCATGGAGCTCACCTGGTAGCAGCGAGAACCCAGGTGGTGCTGGAGAGCTCAGTGGTACGATGACAGGGACAGTTTTCCCATCTTGCTCTGATACAATCCCTCCTGGAGAGGATTTGTAGACATTTTTAACTTCACTTTTTTTTTCCAAGCCAAGAAAAACAAACAACAAGTGACATGTTTTAGTCTGTTTTACCTGAAGAAAGGAACGGAGGAGGTGTACGAAAAGTTTCTTCAGCTTTTGAATCCATTGAACCACGTAAGTGGAGCACCACAGAACAAACTCAAAGGTGTTTTAACCTCAGCAGCTACATCTGAAGTCCCACCAGGTGCAGTTAATGAGCTCTCCTCGGATTGGTTACAAATTCATGATTCAATGGTGGCATGCACTTTTAGGAAGGAAGTCTAACATGTTGTCTTTTATTAAATAAAGTTCAGAATTTTTACATCAACCTAAAATCATTCAGTGCCTTTAAGCAACTTGATACTTTGTTTAGGAAAGTGCAAATAAGATTACACATTCAATTTCCTTTTTTACTTGACCGAAATGATCAGTAGCTAACTTTGACGGATGCAGAGATCTACAGAAATCTGCACTGATTACAGATCAGCAGTCCTGCAGAAACAACTGAAACAGATGTTGAGGAGCAAGAGAGGAGCAACTAAAGTCTTTTTTTCTTTACACAAGCGTTGGAGTCAAAGCTTTTTTCAGTTCAATTCAATTCAGTTCAGTTTATTTATATAGCACCAAGTCACAACAGACGTCATCTTTATCTATCTATCTATCTATCTATCTATCTATCTATCTATCTATCTATCTATCTATCTATCTATCTATCTATCTA
>JARVGS010000548.1:10570453-10581573 GCA_031762315.1 Hypsolebias antenori | reverse complement strand
AGAGGTTTGCTCACAATGGCCCACATTGTTTGTTCACCATAATCTATAATCGCGTCAAAGCGGTTTATAAAATCTTGGCCAACTAAAAAATGGGAATGAATCAACTGTGGACACATATAACGGGTAGTATAGTGTCATCTCGCCAATCTGCATGTGAACCATGGCTATAGCTATTAGGGTTGTCCTCGTGTCTGCGAGACCCTGCATTTCTATAGCACGTTATATGAGAGGTATTTCCCTGTTAACACTGTTAGCAGCGGTCCTTAGCTCCTCGAACAGTTTGGCTGACATAATAGTTATGTCAGCTCCACCGTCCAGTAGGGCTTCATATGTGAGGACCCCTTCAAGGGTGATTGACAGGTAAACTTTTTACTGACCCCCTTTCTGATAAAGTTACACAGGAACCGTTTAGGTTTTGGCCAAAGTTTCTTCTTACGTTTACCTTTGTCTGTGCAATCTTGGTTCAACTGAACTGCCAACACAGTTGCTGCTGTGTCCGAGCTTTCCGTTTGCCACGGGTCACTGTCGTTGGTGTGTGAGTTCACCCCCCTTTCGTTCGATGAGGGGCTGTCAGAGTCCGTAGCAACAATGTCATGTTGACTGTCAGTGACAGTAGTAACGTTGTCATTCATGTCCTCTGAGTTATTAGCAATGATATTGCCACACAATGTTCCAGGTTGGTTATTCGTATTTGTGTGTTTCAAAGTTTATAACAAACTGTGTAGTTTCTTTGACTCTTCTGAGTTCAGAGGTTTAGGGCCATTTTTCTGGGACTTTTGTGGTTTCCTACTTGTCTCGGACCGTTCGGTTCGAGGTGCAGGAGGAGCAGGTCCTTGTCCCTGGGGTCCTTTCTGGGGCCCCTACTTGTAGAATGGGTTACCTTGGTTCCCATTTTTTTTATTCTTTGGACATGTGCCCCACATTTGATATCGATATTCACTCTCTGGACTTAAGATTAAAATTACTCTGGGTTTCTTCTGGTCTTGCGGGCACCTCCACTTTGTGGTTTGTTAGATTGAAAACCTAGTTTTTTCTTACCTTCTTTAGGAGGGGGTGCTGAAGCTCGCGCACCTTCTATTTCCAGCAACTGGGACTTGACCATTTCACCTGGGAACACCTCTAAGGGTGTCCTGACTTGTGTGTGAGCATCAAAAACATTTTCAGTGCACTGTTTTATTTCTTTGATGGTTTTCTCTTTGAAATTAGCCATCGTCTGTACTGATGGTTTTATTACTGAGTTGAGATTTTGCTGAAAACAAACTTAAAACCGTCTTCTTCTTCCATGCCAGGTTAATTTCTGTTACCAAAGTACGCCTGGAAGATTCTATCATAATATACCCTTGGGTGTTCATTTTTTCCTTGCATGACCTTCTCGGCAGCTGGATAGCCACCGGGCCCCATGCAGGGAGTATACTCTTTTATTAGAGCATCGCACAGAAGGCTGTAATCATTTCTCGTGGCGTCTGGTTGACGCTCGATGAAGGCAAATACCTTCCTGTCTGAGGTGAGCCTGATCAGACCGATTTTATCTTCAACTGTAGCATCCGGAAAGCTTCCCAGTTTAAAACTGAGGCCATTTAGATAGGCCTTGGTGTCGTTTGAACCCAATGGCCCAGGCTCGAAGCGTTGAACATATTTTGCTATTTTATGGAGTACAGCCATTGAGAGAGAGAGTTGAGAATTATTGTTATTCCCACTTGTCTGCGCCAATGATACAACTGATGATGATAGAAATGTAGTTCCCTGCCCTTGTTGAGGGGCTTTACCAGGTACACTGTACTGGTATTGGGATGCACCAATGGTTGGGGGTGGTAGAGTAGGTTAGATCACTACATTATAGAAACAATTCTTGAATAACCAGATGTTAAACAACCCATTAAAATACTTTGTATACCAGAATGCAGTAAATGGCATTTATTTTATTCTAAATTCTCTGGTGGAGGACCCCCAGACCCCACCACCAGTGTGTCCCCCCTACATTACAAATGCTTCTGACACCAATGGTCACCAAGCCAAGAGCCATCGTTAGCACTGGGGCTGAGTAAAACTAAAGGGCATGTTTTAGAATTGCCCCATTGTAAGGTTATAATTACATGATTCTAATAATGATTGGTCATGATTTAAAGTGGCTGAAAGTCCAGGGTTGAAAATGAGTCCCACTCCGACCCTGCCTGACAATACTGTATTTATTTGCTCTCTCTGCATGTTTATACATTTTTCATTTATCCTTTATTTATGCAGGTAGTCTCATTGAGCCACGATAACTCATTTTCAAGAGAGACCTGTTTTAGGGAGCAGATAGTGGGGGTTAAGGGCCTTGCTCAGGGGCCCAGAGTGGGGTGAATGAGGGTGGAGGCAGGTGTGGGTGTTTCACCTTTTTCCATCCACTTTTTTTTTAAGTTATCGGTACTTGAACCAGCAATCTTCCGATCACAGGCCCACCTTCTCTAACCTCTGCACCACCACTCCCCAAACTTGGCAGGGTGCTCATTTATGAGAGGTTTTTTTTTTGTGGACGGGGCTGAGAGTGGAGTGAAAGAAACCTGCTGCACTAAGCTAGAGCACAACACACTATTGCGTGTTAGCTTAGTGCTATGCTAGTGCTGGCAGTTGTTGAGCGGGAGGGGGGTTAGGATACATGAGAAAATCGAAGCGTGCTCTATTTACACAAGGAGAGCTGTTGGTCAGGCTACTTCTCGTTGTGCCATTAACTCTAAAATAATTATTGAGTCAAGTGTTTACTTATGTAGGTAAATATAGATGTTTATCAACATGTTAAAATACACCATAATGCAGGAAATGTCATCTACTTTATTCAAAATTTTGAATAAATGGACCCCTCCAAGACCCAATACCCCACATTACAAATGCTTCTGACACCAATGACATCAAGAGTGGGTCATCTATCAAACTTCACCAACCAGTCAAGAGTCGGTAAAGAAACCAAAAAGCCAAAGATAGTCCTGATGTAGCTGCAGCTCTTCTTCAGAGATGAGAGTATCTGTTTCTAAGACCAATATAAGCTACACAGAGCTGGGCTTTATAAAAAAAAAAATAGCTGTAATAATCAAAATGGGGTGGGGGCGGAGGAGGGAGGGGAGATAAAACATTGTTTACAATTAGAAAAAAAAAAGACTGTCAAGAATTTCTTTCCCAAACACAAGATGATACTGCGTTGAGACAAGAACACAGCTGAACTTGGCTTGGACTTGTCCATCAAGGACAACATCATGCCTGTCACTACTAATTCACCACTTCTTAATTAAAGGAACACCATTTTTATTGACATGAACTGTGAAAGTGGTCAGAGTAAAAATAATAATAAAAAAGATGGATTAAGTAAGAAGCAGAGTGGGAGTTGGACTGGTCGGACCAGGGCTGCCCATTGTCACAGATTCTCTTCATAACTTTTATGGACAGAATTTCTCAGTGCAGCCAGGGCGGGGAGGGATTCCAGTTTGGTGGCCTCAGGAATCCATCTCTGCTCTTTTCAGATGAGCGGTTAGCAGCCGAGTGTGAAACAGCTGGGATGACAATCAGCACCTCCAAATCTGAGGCCGTGGTCTTCAGTTGGAAAAGGGTGGATTGCTCTCTTCAGGTCGAGGGTGAGGTTCTGCCTCAAGTGGAGGAGTTCAAGTATCTCTGGGTTTTGTTCATGAATGAGGGAAGAATGGAGCATGAGACTGACAGACGGATTGGTGCAGCGTCTGCAGTATTGCAGATTTTGTGCTGGTCCGCTGTGGTGACGAGGGAGCTGAGCTGTAAGGCAAAGCTCTCTGTTTACCAGTCAGTCTACATTCCTACCCTCACCTGTGGCCATGACCTCTGGGTAGTGACCAAAAGAATTAGATCACGGATACAGGCGACTGAAATGAGTTTCCTCCACAGGGTAGCTGGACTCTTCCTTAGAGACAGGGTGAGAAGATCGGTTATCCGGGAGAGACTCGGAGTAGAAACGCTGCTCCTCCACGTTGAAAGGAGCCAGCTGAGGTGGTTCGGACATCTGGTAAGGAGGCTCCCATGGCACCTCCCTGGTGCTTCGGGCATGTCTGACTGAGAGGAGAGCCCGGGGAAGACCCAGGACACGATGGAGAGACTATGTCTACCGGTTGCCCTGGGAACGCCTTATGATCCTCCCAGAAGAGCTGGAAGAGGTGGCTGTGGAAAGAGATGTCTGGACCTCCCTGCTCAAGCTGCTGCCCCCGTGACCCGGCTTTAGAATTCGAGGAAGATAATGGATTGACGGATGGATAGATGGAACAAAAGTTAGGCAAATGTTACTTGTTCAGTGCGAGGCTGGCGGCGCCCTGGTGGTCCTCCACTGTGATGGAAACAGCTACACGGTGTCGGGCAGAGCCAAAGCCCGGTGGCAGGAAGGCTGAGTGCTCCGGACGGCTGCCTTTGTAAACACAGAAGTCCTCGCAGTAGTCCTCTCTGCAGCGCGTCACCAGCAGGCTGTACAGGAAGGGCGTCTCTGACACTCCCAGATCGCTGTAGCCTGCAGAGTGAACATGGCGACGCAACGAGGATCACGAAAAAGAGATTTGAAGAAGTCAAAAAACTGAAATCCATCAAGAGTTCAAATGTGAGAAAATCTCCTTCTCCTACCTGAGCAGTTGAAGTGAACCCGGTCCAGCAGAGTCCGTATCCTCCAGCCGTCTCCATCCCCGGTCAACCTACCCACGTCGCCCGGCCCCGTCAGGTGACACTCCCCACCTTCGGGGGGCGTGTTGTGGTGCAACGTGATCGAGGCAGCGCCTTCTCCATCCAAACTGCTGTCAGTCACGTGCAGGGTGAAGATGTACGACTCGTTTTTATTCAGGACGCCCTGTCGCAGCACCAGGTTCATGCTGTCACTTCCTGTCGTGGTGGAGGAGGAGTCCAGGACCAGGGTCTCGTTGGCCAGCGTCATGGCGCTCCAGCGCTGAAAGACAGAGAATTGTGTTAGTGGTGCAAAAAAAAAAAAAAAAAACCTTTTATAAACTTAACTACAAATTAATTCAGTGAAAACATTGTGTTCTTTTAACGGTTCTTCTCGTCCTAAGCATTTCATTGCATTGTTGACCTTGTGTTGATTTTGTATATGACAAATAAACCTAACCCAAACCTGCAAAAGAGTGAGTCCGCTAAAGTCGAACCGCGAAGTATTGAGGGACTACTGTATTATTTTGTACAGAAAAAAATCTTGAGAGTTGTTCTACAGCTGACACGGGACAGATGATGTGTGCATGTATCCAGCAGCTCCCGCGTTTCAGCTTAGAAATGATTTCCTCATGTTAACATCTTCTCTCTGGCTCCACTTCTACAGTGACCTCATTCATCTCACACCCACACACAACTGCACAGAAATCCCAAGGAAAAGTTGAGCAACAAGGAGAAGTGGGAAGGAGGAGGGCCTGGAAATGTTGACCTCATGTTGCTGATGTTGCAACAAATAAGACAGGTGTAGACATACTGTGTGCTTGTGTGTGTGCAGGTTTACCCCTCGGTGAAAGCCCTGGCAGTTGGTACAGGTTCCTCTGAGAAAGACGTACGAGTTCTGGCTGACCTCGTAAATGGACTGGGCCTTACAGGACACACACTCCAGGTACACCATGGGAATGTGGCCGCTCTGCACCAATACCTGACATACAAACACACACCTCAAAGGTCAACACTTCAGGAAGTGAATGAAAGAGTTGCTCGGTAGCATTGTGCTACTTTCGGCTTTTAGCTAGCATTTGGGTTCTTATAGCTTTCAGATAGTATTCTGCTTCTTACAGCTTTGATTATTCAGTTTCAGCTTCTTCAAAATAAAACTTAGAAGTCATTCAACACTTAGCATTTACAGTGTTTTTTGCAGAAAATGTAATTTCTCTAGTTCTTGTTACATTGAATAATGCATTATAACGAATATAAAGAATAATGAATTGAATAATGCATTGGAGGAGGAGGATGGTTTACATTTAGAGTATATTAATAAACCTGCAGGAGTCTGCGTCCACTTACAGTCTGTGTGGTGGATTCTGGAGTCATGCCGTCTTTGCCAATGGTCAGTTTGAATGTGTACTCAACACCTGTTTCCAGCTCAGAGCTAGAGATCCCCAGAACTGGACCGCTGGAACCAAGGCCAAAGTTCAGACTGGAGCAGTGCTCTGGACCCTGGGAACAAATATTACAGCAGTATTTTTTATTATGCTTATTTGAATAAAAACACTGTTTGACATTGGGGCAGTGTAGCAGAGGTTTTGCCTCAGCAAGGAAGTTTTTAAAAAAAAATTGTTTTTAATCCCAGCTGTAACTGGTCTGTGTGGACTATACACAATCACCCAGTGCATCCATGGGTTTTTACTGAGTACTACAGTTTCCTCCCATAGACCAAAAGCATGCATGTTTGGCAACTCTAAGTTGTCACTAGGGGTGAGTGTGAGTGGTTGTTTGCCTCTCATTTACTTTGCCTTCCGCCCAGTGACCACTTAAAATAGGCATCAGCTCGTCACGACCCAGTGGCTCCAAACTCTGGTCCTTGAGGAACACCATATTGCAAGTTTTAGTTGTCTCCCTGCTCCAACACACCTGATTAAGAGATTTAATTATTTAATTGTGGTCTGCAGAAGCCTGTTAATTACCCATTAATTAAAATCAAGTGTGTCGGAGCAGAGAAACAACTAAAACATGCAGGATGGTGTTCCTCAAGGACTAGGGTTGGGAACCCCTGACTTTGGGAAAGCCCATGAATGGATATCAAGGTTCATGCTCAATAACCCAAGTTAAAAAAAATCCAGCAATGTTCAGTCAGGTCATCTGGACAATTACTTTTTTTTTTTTTGTTGAGATGTTTCGGCCTCCATCCAAAGGGCGCCATCAGTCTGAGGAGTCACAAACAAACTATTTTCGTCACTAAGCAGTGCACTCCTACAGTGGACCAACCAGTTTGCTGGTGATAGGCCCCGACTGATGAAGCCCTTCGGATAGAGGATGAAACGTCTCTCAAAAACAAAAAAAAAAAACAGTAACTGTCCAGATGACCTGACTGAATGTTGCATTTTTTTACCTGGATGATTGAGCATGAACTTTGATGTCTTGAACCACTTTGGCTGTGGCTGCCTGCCTGGGAAGAGTCGACGGGGAGAGGATGGCCCTTAGAAACCATATCACCAGCAAACTGGTTGGTCCACTGTACAGGTAGTCCTCGGGTTACGACGGTCTTGAGTACGACGCATTTCCTTATTTCGAGTTATGCAGTTTTATGTCGGTTTTACATTGGTTTTACATCGTAGCGGCGAAAGAATACAGTATTGTATCTCATTATTAAATGTACTGTACAGTATTTTTTTTTTTTTTTTTGATAATTATGTAGGGTACTGCGTTAGGATAGGCTAAGTGCTTGGTAAAACAGGTACTGTACATGTACTGTACATGGTACGGTGATTACGTACGTTCTGACTCACGTCGAAAATTGGTTTACGACGCCGCGTAGGAATGGATCTACGTCGTAAGTCGAGGACTACCTGTATAGTGTACTGCTTATGGGGGAAACAGTTTGTTTGTGAATCCTCAGACTGATGAAGCCCTTTGGATGGAGGGCGAAACATCTCTCAAAAAAAAAAAACTTAAAAAAAAAAAAAAAAAAAACTGCCCAGATGACCTGACTGAACATTGCTGGAAAATGAATGGATGTTTGGCATCAGGCAGTACTGTTGTTGTCATAGTGAGCAAGTGAGCCAAAAAAGCAGCTAAAATGTAAAGAAAAGCTTTAAAGAGAACCAGAAAGCCTGAGGAATTATTGTCTAAGGTTATGTAAAAAGATTACGAGAAAGTCTGGCTGCTTGGATGCAAACCACCTTATAAAGAAATTAAAGTAATTTAAAATGTTTCTGCTATACTATTTCTGCCAAAAAGGGAAGCCTATTCACTTTTTGATTACAAACTGTATTTTCTTTTTAATCAGCTGCGCTGTCAGTTGCGTGTCTATGTGCGGATGTGTGATGCAGTTGATGTGGACTCTGTAATTGTCAGGGTGGGGAGCTAAACTCTCGCTGTGGAACGCTGAGTTTATCTCCAACAGACAATATAACCCTTTCAATGCCTGCTCGGACCACAACACATCGATCCACTTTGAGCACTTTCATCGATTAAACGCATCGCCTATTTCATTTAAACTTGACCTTTAAGTGATTCACTTCAAAAAGGTTTCTGAACCAAAGACGTCATGCTTCTGAAAATGGTCAGGTTCTTGTGTAAACATCTCAAACACGGACACAGCCTTCACATCAGGACTGACGTTTTGGTCGTTTGATGCTCCAACAGAATGTGCTGCAGCCACACTAATACAGCAGCGTGTGGAATATTCATAAATCAACACACGCCCTTTTACAGTCAACATTTAAGAGACAGTTCTGAAATTTTACTTGTGCCACATAAACAGTGCCGAGCTATTTGTTTCCACAAATTCCTCTAAATAATCATAATCATGATTTATAAATCTTCACAGAAATGACGAAAAATAAAACAAAACAATGAATACTTGTTTGACAAGTTAATTGATTTTGGTTTATTTGAGTCAAACAGATAATTCAGTTAAACCAGAGGTGGGCAACATTTTTCTCCCCCAAAGGGCCACATCAAGACGTTTAAAGCAATCAAAGGGCTGCACAGAGAATTGGGAAATAACTTTTCTTTATGAGATTATCCAGAAAACCTTTTTCAAGCTTTTTCTTGTTGTAGCATGCTTTGTAAAAACATGTATTTCCAATAGCAGCACTTTGGTTGGCCTTGTTGCTGTTTTAAGTGCTCTAAATAAAATGGCATGGTATGGTATGGTATATCCTTTAGGAATATAAGACATATTCTGTAAACTGACTCTTGTGACATTAGATTATACACGTTAGCTAAACATGCTGTACAGGTTAGCGTAAATATGCAAAACAAACTTATATATTTGTGTTTCTGAGTCTTTAAGGTCTGGTCTAGTTCTGGAAACACAATGACAAAAATGTTTGTTTTTTTAAGTTTTGCGTTAAGATGTGTTAAGATGTTTACTGTATTTTTCGGCCTATAAGTCGTGCTTTTTAAAATAATTTACATGCCCTGAGAGTTATACACAGAAGCAACATATTTATGGATTTTTTCCCCCCATATTTATAAACCAATTTTTGACTGAGATATGACAGTTTTCATTCATTCTGACTGAAAATATTGAACACTACCATTTTCAGCCGCTAGCTGGCACTCGAGTACAGTCGTATGGCATGTCGTTGTGTCAAGTAATATGTAAAAGTGGTTATTAATGACACAATCGACTTGCCACAGACTGTCACCTTCATCCAGCTCACCTGGAGCAACTGTCAAATCAGCTTCATTTCAATGTGCTGCCCTGGCGAAATGAAGCTGATTTGACCACTGAAGTGCATTTATTAAGTAAAAACTGAGACACACCTTTACTATAAAGTCGAGCAAACAAATAATTGTTTTTAGATGGTTATCTTGTTAAATTTAGAAGAAATGCACAGCGAGTCCTCCCATGCACGCTACCGCGGCCACAAATCGGCTTTTGAAATGCAGTTGACCATCAAAGTGCATTCATTAAGGAAAAGTTAAACTGACACACACCTTTACTATAATTTCAAGCCAACAAATAATTGTTTTTAAGTGTTAATTTAGTTAAATTCATGTTAAAGTTCTCCCGAGCCCGCTCCCTCGGCCACCATTTGGCAGCCAATCGAATTTGCCACAACACCGGACCACATTTCCAGGTTGTCAGCTGTGACGTGAAATAAACGTGACACGTCAGCGGCGACGCAAAATAGATGCAATTTATATGTCGAAGCAATGTACAGTATTTATGGACTTTTCCACTTTATTAGACATACCAGTATTTGGACTGATGCGACTTATAAGGCGGTGTGACGTGTACGGCAGACAATACGGTAATTTAAATTTCTTTAAGTCTCATTGATAATTTTTTTTTTTTTTCTTCTTTAATAAATCTTTGTTGTTGTTGTTTAAAGGATATTGGGGGCCTGATGGAGATTGTCCGAGGGACACTTTTGGCCCACAGGCCTTAATTGCCTACGCCTGAGTTAAACCAAATGAAGACGGAACAGATGAGAAATTTGTAAAGTTAACCACTAACTGTGTGGTGACACATTTGTTTTAAGTTACCTAATACAGTATGCTACTATATGTTACTGGAAGATTATTATTGTTTGAACTGATTGTTTGAAAAAAGGGGCAGGTATAATCAGATTTTTTTTTCTTCTTTCTGCTACCTTTCATTTTTTATATTTTGTATGTTATCGTTTATGGGATTGTTTTGTATTGTAATTTTTTTAAGTAACAAATTTTATAAATAAAAATAAAAATAATCTCCAGGAGGAAATCTGCCAGCTATGGAAACAGGTTGAGAGCCCGACGCTGAGGCAGTGGTTTGGCATTCACCGTGTGGCTGCTTCCGACAAATACATCAGATTCTTCACTAGGCAGGGTGTGTGTGTGTGTGTGCATGCACGCGCATTTGTGTTATACAGAGCATAAAATTATTTTCGGCAATTTTTTTTTTCACGAGTTTTAATGCAAAATCAAAAACTTTTTAGTGTGTATATTACAGGCTCGACACAACCTGAGTGCCCCTCCTGTACCGGAAGGGGCAGCAAAACTTCCACCTGAAAATAATTCAATTTTTTTCAGTGCACCAATGTCTTGGGCAGCACGATCCAAACCATACAAGTAGCCTGTCAATTTAAAGTCCAAACTCTTCTCTTTCCAACAATATAAGTGTCATGGTTCTACATAAAAAATCCACAGAACAAGCAGCCAAGGAATAATGAAAAAGCATAAAACATAAATAACATCTTAACTTGTTTTTTTATGGTTACAATCTGCTTCAGAGTAATATTTTCCACTTGGCTGGACTTTTGGCAACTAGTACGCCTTCTGTGCTTCGATGTTTCTTTGCGTTAATGTTGGTACAAACCAAATTCCAAAAAAGTTGGGACACTAAGAAAATTGTGAATAGAAACTGAATGCAATGATGTGAATGTGCCAACATCTATTATTATATATCAGGGGTCGGGAACCTATGGCTCGCGAGCCAGATGTGGCTCTTTTGATGGCTGCATATGGCTCGCAGACAAATCTTT
>JARVGS010000548.1:10539647-10550937 GCA_031762315.1 Hypsolebias antenori | reverse complement strand
CCCATTTCCAAGGCTGGCAGGGAGTCAGATTCAGATAAGCTTGATTGTTGATTTTCTTCAGGCAGACAGATTTTTTTTTCCCTGCAGCCTTGAGTCCCAGCTGGACGATCTGTTTCCAAAATGGCCTGATTGTGGGAATCCATTCCAATGATCCATGCTATGAGCCTCCCTCAAGGTCGGTCCCACAATGCTGACGAGTCCCAGAAACCGCTTCCAGCAGCTTCCAGGTAGATGATTTTAAGATCTGCATTCTGCCGAGCGTAGTTTTGAGTTTGTTGCTGATTTCTGCTATATTTCATGGCAAATCCGCTCTTATTCTCATCAATTCAGTTCGGCTATAGTTCATATGCATAAATCGTACCGAGTCAGTCACAGAGTCACTTTCAAAACTTCTAAAAACTGGGATTGTACTGGGAGCCTGTGAAGCTGCAACTGCTCTGAGAGCGGCCATCTTGTTAAAAAAAAAGTTCTGCAATGTAAGTCAAAGTGAAAAAGTGTTGGTGCGTGGGCTTACCGACTGTGTGGCTGCAGATGTCGCCATCACAGGCCATGACAACTTTAAAACCATTTTAAAAGTTGTTTTGGGTGTTAGCTGCTATTTTTATTTCTCTTTAATGAGCTGTTGCAGTCATTGGTTATGTTGTTCATGTTCTGATGTTCATGTTTCTCATTTGAAGGTTCTGGGGGAGTATCCATGTTGCCAATGAGTCTGTTCTGCTGGTTCCTGGGACACCCTCCACACAGAGCTGGAGGCGTTTAACATCAACAAGTACTCAAAAGTTCATCTGTGAGCGTGACGCTCTGATGTGATCCACTTAGTTTTAACAGTTTTCTTCTCTTTCTTCATGTTTCCAGAACTTCTGTTTGTTTCTGTGTGATCAGATTTGTTGGTAAAAACTGAGATTTAGTCTCTTCTGATGTAAACAGCTGAGACACAGATTGTTCAGCTTCATTTCTGTTTCCGCAGCGACTCATAAGTGACAACTATGATGATTATAAAGTTTAAAAAATATGATGAAATATAGGATAACGACCTTTTTAAAATGTCTATGATGTAGCATTCACTGGGAGACATTTTATATTTTTATTTTGCAAATATTCATCTAAAATGTTAATGTAATTTGGTTTGACATTTATCTGAAACTATTTTTAAGCATTTTAAAAATCATATTTAAAGTTTTCTGTCACTCTCCTCTTCCTCTGCAGCATCACTGAATCATTTCAACACTATCTTCTGCTTCCTCTTCACTTCAGACTCAGTGGTAGACTTTTAATTTCTGCAGCAGCTGAACACGACTGACGGGTTGGAGGTTTTGGTGTTACACAAACTGCTGAAGAATTTGTTACAAAACTGTAAAAAAAAAAAGTCCATCTCTTCTCTATCTTTGTGTAAAAGTCTGTCTGATTTTATCCTGAAGATAAATAAATGTTTACCGAAAAAAAAAAAGTTACTCAATTTTAATGCAATAAATGTGATGCATGTTAAAGTATGTAAAAATTATTATTCCACCTGCAGAAAGATGTTACTTTATGTTTAAACCTGACATTGTTCTCATTCTAAGATATCAACAAATAAAAAGTTACATTAAGCTTCAAGTATTTTTTTAACTCTTCTTTCAAATTAAACAAAACGCTGTGACCCAGAAAGAAAGATGAATCTATGAACCTCTAAATTACAGAACAACTTTAGCGCTGAAAAAGTCTGCTTCTCTGAAATGAAACGCTGAAGCTCGCCTCTGTCTGAACACTAATGTGGTTCAACGTGTCGTTCACTGAAACTTTAGGTTTGTTAGCAGCTAAAAGTCTAAAGTTTGTGATAATAAAGACAGTGAGTGAATCTGTCATCAGTACCAGGAACGCTGGTTTGAGAGAGGAGTGAAGGAGGCCATCTTAGTGAAGAGAAACCGTCCATCATCAAACAGGGGCGGAGCCTCCATGTTCAGCTGTCTCCCTCCTACAAAGCTGTTATTGCTAATTTAACTCAGCCTCCTGTGAATAGCAAGCATCCATCAGGGCCGCAAAAACAACATTTAGGCTGATGTTCCTCCTTTTTAATGTGAACAGCTAGTTCTGGATGTCACCAGCAAGCTGGTTGATCCACTATGAGAAGGTGCTATTTATAAGACTGAGTTTGTTGCATCTCCTCAGGCTGAAGAAGTCTTTTTAGATAAAAGATGAAATGTTTCAACAAAGAGGAATCCATCCAGAGGACCTGACTCAACCTTGTTGGATTATCTACCTGGCTTACTGAGCAGCATCAGGACATGTCATCAGTCAGTTAAAACCATGAAGGTCAGAGAACAAAAGACGCCTCGTCAACAGCACGACCAGCTGACGGTTTGATCCGGGTCACTTTTTGGGTTTTCATGAGGCAGGTGGTTGTTATTCAGCATGTGGGTTGTTCAGGCGTCCCAAAACTAAAATAAATAAATAAATAAATAAATAAAACTGTGTTTCTCTCTTATGATTGTCTGTTGTTGATTGTCCAAGGAAAATCTGTTGCTGTATTGTTGCTGTTATCATCATTCCTTAGTTTGTAATCTATTGCTGTACTGTTACTGTTGTCATCATCCTTAGTTTGTAGCCAGGTCTCTCTTGTAAATGAGTCCTCGATGCTCAATGAGATTAACCTGCCTAAATAAAGGTTGAATGAATGAAAAAAAATCGCAGTCAAATGGGGTCCAACTTATGCAGAACCACACCAATCAGAATACTGTGAAATATCCATAGGGGTACCGCAGGCGTGGACCACAAGCCAGACCCTGAGAGCGAAGATCAACGAAAGAATAGCAGATTCGAAGCGGGTAGTGATTGACAATACCAACCTACCCCTTTGAATGCTACATGATAGAGTCCCGCCACCCCTCGAAGAGTGGAGTCCGCACCCGCCACGAGCGGCGGACAGGCTGAAGGTATGATATAGAGGACAGCTGCTGATCTGTATAACCACAGCATTAAGGGAGGTGGGTGGACGTTACGAGGAGTACAGGGATGAAAGAAGAGAACTCGCCAACCAGGAGATGGCAGAACAATTTGAAAGATTCTGCAACGGAGAAAGATTGATCATCGAAGACCCGCTGGAACTCGAGGAGGGCCCATCGCCCGAAACAGAAAAGTGGGCAGTCCACCAGTGGAAGTGGGTGTGGTGAGGATTATGACCCGATTTGTACCATCCATCACCCCTCAGCGTGGAACTCTATAAAGGACGTGTGACAAACAGAACCCTAGAGGAGACCGAACACAAAACCCCCATGCACCTGGCCTATCCTAGGAAGAAATACTCAGCGCGGACATGTCTAATCTTGCCCTACCTGGCAGACCAGCAAGGATGGAGGACATAAAGAAGGAAGATATTGTGTCCTCGAAGTGGATCAGCTCGCTGAACAGAACATGTTGATCCGACTTAATCAAAAAGGCCCAAAAATACCAGCGATAGCAATAGCAAGGATATAACATGGCTCGATAGTCCTAAACAAGACTTTTCCATGTGGAAGAACTGTACAAAGAATTATTTCTATGATAACACCAAATATAACAGAAAGCCTCGCTTGGACGAACCCCATGAGAAACGCATGCAAATGCCAGCATACATTCCCTACTACAGAACCTTAACTCTGTCTTACCCATCCACACCCCCGTGAATTTTTAATATAGTCTACCTAAATGTGGTTGGAATAGAACTTAATCTAAGGTGGGGACCAAACTACCGTGAACCATACCAAAGCCATTTTGTCGAAGTCTCAATAGTAGGAGTGATTATTTGGACTACAAGCCCGTCGATGGTGAGAGCCATCAACAAGAAGATACACAAGCCAGTGAGATACATCCTGGAAAATCAACGATTGCCCTTACGGGTGGTAGAGGATCGCCTGACAACTCCCTACCAACACTGGGTAAACTCACAAGCAAGACTGGGTTATAGGGTACAAGTGTTACATGAGGGCCAATCTCTGATAACCCTAGTGGCAACAATAGCGGAAATTGGCTCTTTTGATGGACTTTACCAAAAGCACCTCGCACGAGCCGAAGAGGAAGAGAAGTTGGATTGGCGAATCTTCCTTAAATTAACATGGAATGCATGTGGACCTCGTTTCGAGCCCAAGAAGTGGCGGGTGACGCAGTGGAGATGGGTGTGGAAAGGACTTCAGTCGGGATTACCACACCCCTCCCCACTTTATTTGGAGCTCCTCAGAAGGCGAGTAACCACAATTGACAAACACACGGAGAGGAAGCTCCGAGCAAAAAGACGCAAGGACCCCTGGCTGGAATGATACCTCTGCGAAGGGAAGAAAAGCGGCAATGACTCCAGCAGCGATGATTCTGATTATGATGATGAAGCAACCCCAAACCGACTTAAGGACTGTTCAAGGATTACGATTTTGGATAAAGCAACCTGTCTACGAACCCTGCTGCAGGTGTTCGTAGTGTTAATATGCTTAGCAATGTTGTTGGTTATTTTGTATCAAGCTGGAGTAAGACCATGGAGCCTGACACATGTAATGGTCTCCCACGGGAGATCTAAATATGTGAATATGACCTGCTGGGACACAACATCAAAGAACATTTTTCTGCCATGGAAACAGAATGAGACCATCAAAGACCAAAATGTGACTTGGAATAAAGTAAAGCAGGCAGGATATCAGGCCTGGATGAAGAAGCTGACTAACACTACCGAGTGGGAATCAGCTGCAGCGGCCGAGAACCTAACAGAAGTTGACCTTCCCCCTTGAGTCATCACTAATCTGATGATTTTACCCGAAGGTGTAGTGATGTGGGTAGCAATACTGAATCAACGACTCGAACGAACGACAAGATATAACTGGATCCACCTAGACCAAGAATCTCCTGAGTGGCACTGTGACGGGGGCTGTCGGCCACTAATAGGATTAAAACGCCATGGGTACTGGGACCATGAAGTGATTTTCCCAGCTCCACCGAAGGACGACAGCTGCCAAGCGATCCTCCCTTGCCGAGAATTTTGGGGCAACATTCATCTGGACTGTGACTTGATTCCCCCACTCGTTCGGAAGAACCACACAGTCGCCAATCAGAATTTGACCAAAGTCAAGACGGTCCAGTCAGTGAAACACGCAAAGAAGAGCAAAATTAATGCTAATGAATGGAAGCCCCACCAACGGCCAATGCTTTCACCAGCTCCAAAGACCCAAAAAGGGTGTATACTGCGCCTAAACAGTGCCGCACACAGAGGAGGTGTCTACATTCGGAACCCTCTATGCCAGGCCACACAAGAACAGTGTATAGAAAATAAGCTAAAGAAACTCCCGATTTGTTTTTGGAATCTGTATGATGAGTGCAAACATCAGAATTATTTTCCAATAACTCCAGTAAAGAATCAGCGATATTATTATTGGAGTTGGGCAGTTAAATTTCATCCAGCTAACGCTTGGCATGAAGACTGGTTAAATATGACGATGCCTTGGGTTTGGGTTATGCCTGAGCTACCCCACTTCGAAGGTGACTTCGTCTAGGGGTATACCAGGACACATGAGGGCCTGATGGGACCATACTATACTGACATCTAAAGACTGAGCTGAATACAGCATCTCAGACTGAGGAAGTCTTTCGGACGAAAGACGAAACGTTTCTACAATTTTTTTGCTTTGTTTTGTTTTGTTTTTTGAAGGTCCAGAGGACCAGACTTAGCTTTTTTAGATTTTTCTACCTGGATTATTGAGCATGCATCAGGGTCATTTCGACCACAATTTGCAATCGCACTCTTTCAGTCACTACTCAGTTTGTGTCTATATGAGAGAGTTGAAACATAGACCGACGAATAAACAGAGAGTTTTGGTTTGCAGCTCCGTTCCCTCTTCACCACAATGGACCGGCGCAGAGTCTGCAATACTGTGGAAGCTGCACCAATCCGTCTGTCAATCTCTCACGCTCCATTCTTCCCTCACGATACTTGAACTCCTCCACTTGAGGAAGAAACCCCCCCACCCCCAAATAGGGCCGTCCACCCTTTTCTGACTGAGGACCATGACCTCAGATTTCATAAAGCAGGACGTGTTTTCATCCGGCTGGATTCTTTACCAGGAAGTAAAACTGGGCAGGGGTCAAAGGTCAAGTTAGTGGAATGGCTGCAAGTCTGAGCTGTGTTCAATGTGTTTAATAGTTGAGAACACAACTTCCTGAAGGGACTGTATAACACTGCACCACAAATCCAGTTAGCCATAACATTATGACCACCAGTTTGTGACTGAACATTTTATCATAATGATATTTAGCTGTAGGTGGAGTTTAATTAGCAGTCAGTTAAGACTCTCAAAGTTGCTGTGATGAAAGAAGAAACATTAGGTGGCTGTATGAATATGATCAACGGTAATGAGATCAAAAAGGGATCAAAAGCTCATATCTTGGAGATGGAAGGAGAACTGATGAACCAGCAGGGATGGAGCAAAGGCTGGCCAGTGTGATCCAGTTCAGCAGAACAATGACTGTAGCTCAAAGTGATAAAAAAAAGTAAACATGGTTCTCATAAATAGTTTCCTTAATACAGCGTACAAGCTCACAGCTTTACTGGAAAACTTCTCTCACATAAAATTCAAAATAATGTAAAGAAGAAAAGAACCAGGCAGATCCTCCTCACTGACTTGGTGCCTGATAAAAATACATTTTAGTTCAGCTAATTCATGTTTTGTGTCCCTAAAATGTTTAGAATTTTTATTTTGTTTGTCATGTGAAAGAAAGTTCATACAAGAAAAGCTCTACACTGTATGCTCTGTATTCCTCAGTGGCCTCCTCCTGCCAGATGCATGCTGGGAAAAGACACGAGAACTGATGACTTACCAGCAGGCTGTAGCGTCCAGGCTGGGGTAAACCAGCAGACAGCTGTGCTCCCTGCAGCTGGGTCTTATTGTGGCCCACATAAAGAACTCTGATGGGGAAAAATTCCTCTTCCAACCAGTTCCCCTCCCCGTTCTCCACACGAGTCTCGACGTCCAGCTCCGGTTCAGGCGTGAGGTCGGCTGGAAAATCTGACGACTGTCTGGTGCTGTTGACTGAGAACCACTCCGACAGGTTCAGGGCTAAAACAGGCTGTCGCCACGAGGACTGAGGAGAAGACTGACACTGAAGAAGAGAGGACGGTCCGCTGTCATGCTGCAGGGCAATCACATCTCCACGTGAAACCAGGAGGTCCTCCAGCTGGTCTTGTACCTGAAAGAAACAAAAGTCCAGACTGTTGAAGTTTAAAAACAAAAACGGGTCATCACTAAAGACAAACTATCTCACCTGTATGTGTGCTGCTGGTCCGGCTGGAAGAGTGAAGACTACCTCGTTCTGCAGGAGGTACTGGGGCCTCCATGTCCCAGGTGGCAGGTGGTGACCATGGGTGCAGTTAGGACATGAGGACGGCTGACAGGGACTTGACAGGGGCAAGCACCGCCGCTGGAAGGGACACCACTGCTCCAGTGGAGGGCAAGAGGGAGGATTGCTGCTCACTGTGTCATTAGGGACACAAAGAGCAACTGGAGAACACACCAGACCTCCACAACCTGGAAAATTAAGATGCATTTTCTCAACTAATTTCAGTAACCAAAAAAAAAAAAAAAACCGTTTATGATTCTTATTAGAGACAACACACTTAATTGTCACTCGTGAACAAACACACAGATGACCGAGACAAAGGTGGCTGCTATGACCTTGGTATTTGTAACTTTTGTATTTTCAAAGTACAGTAGTCCCTCGATACTTCGTGGTTCGACTTTCAAGGTTTTTCAACAGTCAACTTTAATATTACTCACGTGAATGGGACGGTACGATATAAAAAGTTAACAATTGTAGCTTTCTTTCAACAAAACTGTAATGCCAGTCAAAAGAACTACACTACCCAGAAGCCAACAGTGCTTCCGGCTGCTGCTTTCTGCCGAAATGGAGGGATAGTTTTGCAACACAAAGTCAGAAGTAACAATCGATCTATGAAGCTTACAGAACTGGCAGGAAAGTCACAAATAATCTTGAAGCTCAATTATCCACACGCACATCAACCTGGACGTGGCGGTGGTCTTCACCGCTGCGGGGTAGGTCTGAAGTACCGGAACTGAGCTGCTGCTCCGCAGAGCTGGTGAGTACCCATATAATTGTTAAAATTATGTAGGATTAAGAGCTTAGAACATTGCAAAAGTGTGGGAAGGGTTTATAAAGCCTTAAAATATACAGCAGTCCCTCGTTTATCGCGGGGGATCCATACCCTGAAGCCCTGCGATAAGTGAAAAACCGCGAAGTAGGAATAGTAGTACAAGTAGTCAGTAGTAGTTTATATATATACTGTATATATATAAATATATAGTATATTAAAGGTGTTTAAAACCCTTCCCACATGCTTTCAATATTCTAAACAATGTTTCTAAACTCTAAACGCTCTAAAAGAGCACAGAATGTCATGATTTCAGCTCTCTCTGCCACCTGTCAGTGCTCTTGGCCACGCCCACTTCTCCGCTGCAGGGTGGAGATATGACACGCTGCATGAAGAAGCTTCTCCTGTAGGTTGGGCTGCACACTGGTGCTAAACAATTTAAAATAATTTATTTTAAAATAAAAATTCCATGCCGAACGTGCAGATCATCCATCCATCAGCCAATTGTGTGTCATGTCCAGTCTTACTTTGAAAAACCGTGACAGAGCGAGTCCCCGAAAAACAAACTGCAAAGTAGCGAGGGACTACTGTATATAAATACAAAATAAAATATAACGTCCCTACTTTGCGGTTATTCACCTATTGCGGTGTCTGGAACATAATCCCTGCGATCATCGAGGGACAACTGTATTTGACTTTGTCCATTTTATTTCCTCAAATAAGTACACTGAGATCTCCACAACACCTTAAAAAACATTGTTCTTTTTAAACTTTGGTTCAGCTTATTATTTGCTCTATTTTGGTTCCTTTTTGGGTATCTTTAGCCTTTAGGCCACCATTCTGCTCTTAAATTTTAGCCAGAATTTTGCTTCTTTTAGCTTTCAGCTAATGTTTTGCTTAGCATTTACAACTCAGCTTTAGCAGTTTTCAGCATCATTCAGTACTCGAGTTCAACCTGCACGTTTGCAGAAAATGCAGTTTCTCTCTTTTTTTTTTTTTTAAACGTTCATTTCCAGCTTCTCTTCCCATCACACATCTGTACTCCTGTGCCTCAGCAAACCTGTGCACACATAATTATTGTGAGTCTGCTGATTGTGGACAATGAGAGGAAGCAGCCATTTGTGTGCTTGTTTGATTTCTCATAAATTTGCCTCACATTCTGCCTCCGTTCACACGTTTTTTTAAGGTTAACCACTTTAGACAAGCAGGAGGACTTCTGTGTGTGTGTATGTGTAATTGGAGGTGTGTGCTCAGGTGGCCTGATATGTTATTTTTAACACCTGCTGGTAAACTCTCCAGGAATTTGTGCACATCTTCACTTTTTATGTACATCGGCGTGTTTCTGCAGGCGACTCACTGGGCAGCAGCAGGTGCTGGCCTGGATAACGGCAGTGAGGTCTATAGGTCTGGAACCTGACGTGGACTTGTGAGCTGAGCTCCTGGGTGATAAACTCCAGAGAAGACAGACGACCTTCCTGAACGAAGCTCATTGCAGGAAACATTAACAGCTGTGAGCATAAACAAACAAGAAAAAAGTTTATTAAAAAAAAAAAACAGATTTAAGCTGAGGAAATAAACCATAAAAAAAAATCCACCTTACCTCTATAGCTCTGGGTGGTTGTGGAGCAGTGAGTGAGGTAGAGGAATTAGCCTGATGAAGAGTCTTATGGGATGGGAACACAGACACGCCAATCATGTACACCCCAGCATCTGGAACACGGACTGAAGGGGACAGAAACAGAAAACAAGCTAAATTACAACAAAGAAAGAGCTCTTTTAGAAAAACCTCCTAATAACTTTGATGTATTATTAAAAACAGAAAATGAACACAATTCAGTCATGGGCTTTCATCATCAATGTGAAAATTGTACACGTCTGTTTGAACATGCCTGTTGGAACAAATCTGTTTGAAAACGACTATTTGAAAACACCAGTTTGAACATTCCTGTTTGAATGCTTGTTTGAATGCCTGTTTGAACATGCCTGTTTGAACATGCCTGTTTGAACATGTATGTTTGAACATGTATGTTTGAACATGCTTGTTTGAACATACTTGTTTGAACATGCCTGTCTGAACATGCCTGTTTGAACATGCTGTTCTATTTCATGTAAGCTCCGCCCTTTAAGCCACACCTATTGGGTTTATCCCTGCGCTTCGCGTCAATACTGAAAACCTTATAGTCCACGCCCACCTGCCGTGGGCCCCACCCTCGGTCTACTATAAAATACCTTGATGACCGAGGAACTGCTCCCAAAAATTTCTTCACGTTGATGCTACAAACCTTCAAGAATTATGTCTGCTGGACATACCTTCAAGAGGTGCACGGGATGTGACTCTGGATTCATCCTGGCGTCGGACTTCCACCCGCTCTGTGAGGGGTGCCTCGGAGCTGAACATGCCCGGCAGGCCATGACCCGTCCTTCCTGCCCATCCTGCCTGCGCCTGACCGACGAGGAAAAACAACGCCGGTTTGACCTCTTCTCCCTTCGGGATATAGAGGCGCAGCCGAGGGAGGACGCGACACCCAGCCCGTGGTTCGAGGAGCTGGCGCAGTACACGTCCTCGGGGGTTGATTGCGAGGACGGCCCATCTTCATCTGGGGTTTCAACGCCGGCTTCCCCTTTCCTCCAGCTGGGCGACGTGACTAACCGCCAGACTCCGCTTGCTCCGCTGGAATGCACGGAACTGGCCCAACCCCCCTCCGTCGTCTTGGACAACACGTGCGTTCCGACCATGGCGTCGCCACGACCAGCCGATGCAGTCTCCATCAGCAGCAGCAGGGCTCCGTCCCCTGGGGCCGCAGCACAGACACCGCCTCCTCAGGCCGCTTCGGACGAGTTGGCCGCTCACATCTCACTGCTACAAGCGCTCCCGGACATTGTCAAGTGGGCGGCGACCGGTTCTGACCTACCGGTCCCTGAACGCACCACTCCGTCGTCCTCGTCGTTTCTGACGGGGCGGTTTGCAGCCAGAAGCGGAGCCCAGACGGACGTCATCTGGCCCTGTGTTCCCGACGTGTCTACATTGCTGTCGGGTGCCTCCAACGACCCCCTGAAGATGAGGGCGCCGGTGTCGTCTTTTGTGCCAGTGACGAAGGTCCAGGGCCTGACGGACCAGGAGTTCCCCTCGGTGCCGCCGTTGGAGGACAGTCTGTCTGCTGTGTTTGGCGTCCGGCCTTCGAAGCATGTGGG
>JARVGS010000548.1:10512837-10528284 GCA_031762315.1 Hypsolebias antenori | reverse complement strand
GTGTTTTTTGAACATTATGTGGGGTATAGGCGAAGTGCTTTGTACATTTGTACATGTACAGTCCAGTACAGGTATACATATTGTACATGTACCGGTTTAAGTCTAAATCGGTATCCCTTTCGCCCGTAGGAACGGAACTCAGACTTAAACCGAGGACTACCTGTATTTACTTTTCCAAGCTGCATAATGCAAAGGAAGATTTGATTGAACACAGTCATTGCTACATTTTACAACTTTAAATGTGGTTTTGTATATATTTACACATGTGCACCTTCTTGGGACTCTAGTGAGCCTTCACACAAATTGACACTCACTAGCCTAAGTTCACCATTCTTCATACCCAACTACAACACAAAGGGTGGCTTTGGTGCAATGGTAGGGCAGTCAACTTCGGATTGAAAAGTTGCACGTTATAGTCCCTGCTATGCCCAGAGGTTTTTGTGTCCTTGAGCAAAACACCTGTTCCCTAAATGTTCCCGGACACTGAGTTACCTGTTGCGCCACTTGGATGGATCTCATGTGTGATGGATTCAGTTCATTTCAGTTTATTTGTAAAGGCCAAATCACAACAAAGTTGTCTCAGGGTGCTTAACAGGAACATTCACATACATAGAAAAGCCAATTAGTAAAGTTCTCTACCTAAGGAAGCCAGTCCAGAGCACAATTTCATCATTGCATGCAAACGTAAAATGGTGACTACAAAGTATATGAAGCATGTGATTTCATTTGAAATGCTATCTACCTATCTCAAGAATACACTACCATTTATTCTACAGTGAATGGACAATGCTAGAAATTTACTTTGTATTATTTGGCGCTAAAAGACAAAAAATAGTCAATGGCATGGTGGCACATTCATCAAGAAGGTCGCTGGATTGCATACAGGCTGGTGGTGGGGCATTCTGGGTGACATTTGCATGTTCTCTCCGTGCGAGCTGTGGTTTCCTCCGGGTACTCCGGTTTCTTCTCACAGACCAAAAACAGGTTGTTTGTCTCATTTGTCTCTGTGTCCCTGTGATGGACTAGCGACTTGTCCACGGTGTCCCTTGCCTCTCGCACAGTGACTGCTGGATATGGGCACCAATAACCCCCATGTTCTGAAAAGAAATAAGCAGGTAAAAGATAATGGACAGATGGGTGTTTGTGCTTGTGTTTGATATTTGTCTATTACCAAAATATTTTACACATTTTGTTCAGACTCTCAGGAAGCAATCATTGGATATGCATCCACGTCTGAATAGCTTTGGAGTCAACTTGATGCAATATGGCTGCCACAATCAACTGACCTTACTGTACCAACTACAGTTTGGTGTAATACCAAAGACTCATTCCAGACAAATATTTGCCATTTCTTAAAACTTTGGTATTAACTCCTAACTTCAACCGTGTATGGCTGTAAGCAAAATATCACAAGTCAATGGATGAATTGTTTTGAAACTGTCATAAACCATATGATGTCTCTCAGATGTATGTGTACACAAATAACTTTGGAAGTCAGTTCAATTTGAAATGGCCACCACAACCAATCACTGTTCCCCAACTCAAAAAATGACTACAACTCAATTAAAACCATTTCTCATTGTAGGATGATCTTGTCTGAACCTGGCATTAATACAGGAATCCATACATTCCTTCAAGGAACATCAGGCCTTTACTTGTTTTCATATTGTTACTTCTAAGCTTTGATGTAACAGTAAAATTTTATGAGCCTAGTCAATTAGATGTCATGTACAACTTGTTAAACTTCAGCATTAACTCAAGTCATCAGTCAGCAGAACCCCATTAAATATTCCACAAGAAAATGGAAACAAGAAATTGTAATGGTGGGGGGGAATGGTAAATTTGGCACTGCTTATAAATCAGATACATTCACAATATTGCTTAATGAATTTGCCTTCTGCAGCCCCATAAAAATCCACAAAGCATATACTAGATTGAGATGGTCATCTGGGAACAAGATGATAATTGATGACAATAAATTGTACAGCTGAGCAGTATCAGTCAGAGTGTGACAGCCGACCAGCTGTGTGGCTGCTTCCTGGTGTAAAAAGAGCTGTTTGTTTCCACTAGCAGGGCTGAATGAGGGAGAAAGACACGGAGACAGGAGGCGTGAATGGAGTCTGGGGATGGCAAATCCACTATTTTACTTTTTCCCAGATGGGCTTTACATTCTGGAGCTGGTGTGGTTGATCAAAGCTCATTGTGGTTATAGAGCGTGTTTTAGGAGGCGAAAGCAAACAAAGGCATTAGGAGCCAATTGACCCATAACTCAATAATGTTGTATGTGGTGTGCTCATGTACATAAGTGGGTATATGACTGACGTTCTTTCAAGGACAAATGTTCATAGAAATTAGTAGATATTGAATAACTGAGAGGCCAGCCGAGTCTAGGTGGATGAATCAGATGGTATATGTGTCTAGTTTCTTCGGATCTGCTGTGGGATGGACCTTTACAAAAGATCCTTCCTGCCTAGAGTCATCATTATCTATAGCATATCAATGAAACGATGGATAATGAGTTACAACAGTATTTAATTTCTCTTTGGGATTAATAAAGTATTTTTAAATTGAATTGAATGACAGAAAGCCTGTAATACTTTGTACATTTATAAATATTCTTGACCTGTACTCACTGGCATCAGAAACTTTTTAATGAGATTGGGGTGGGGGTCTGGTGGTGTTCTTCCATAAAATTTTTGAATAACGTTGATGCCATTTCCTGCATTCTGATGTATTTTAACGGGTTGTTAAACATTTACGTTTACATACGTAAGTAAACAATATAACAAATATATGTATGCTTGGGCAGTGGATATACAGGTTATATAATAATATAAATGTCTGTCTAAGCAGATCTCACTTGTAAATGAGTCTTCTAGGCTCAATGTGACTTATCTGTCTAAATAAAGGTTGAATGAATAAATCGTCCCTAGGTGAGAGTGTGAGTGGTAGTTTATCTCATCAAAGTTCATGCTCAATAATCTATGTAAAAAAAAAAAAAAATCCAACAAAGTTCAGTCAGGTCCTCTGGATGGTTTCTTTTATGTTGAAATGTTCCGTCCTTCATCCAAAGGACTTCATCAGCCCCTCGGACAGACGAAGTCCTTTGGATCCAAATAGCAGAAATCTGCTATTTAGATATTTTTAACTGTAGGGATTGTTTAGCACATCATTATATTATAATTACTTTTTCACTTTTTGTACCCTTATGTCATGCTTTAGTATTTCTTGTTCGCTCTTTGTTTTTTGTTTTTTAGCGAGTCAAATCGGTTCTTCTCATCCTGAGCATTTCATTGCACTGTTAACCTTGTGACAAATAAACACAACTTGAACTTGAATATATTTAGGAACTACTGCTTAAGAAATGTTACCTTGAACATCAGTGATTGTGTTTGTTAAGTATTCTTTCAGTTTCCCTGGTGACACTCATCCACATCAAGCTAAAATTCAAATTTGTGTCATCAGAAGAACACAAACTAAATGGATATTGACCAACACGAGCAATTCAGTCAAGTAAAAACAAATAAAAAGTATCAAACAAGCTAAAACCCCTCAGTTCAACACCAATGGCTGCCCAGAGTTTGAGTTTTATTACCTTTGGCGACCTGGATGCCGTCTTTCGTGATCGTCCACTCCACATCCACGCCAACACCGCCCCAACTGACGAGCGTGACATCAAGACTCTTATTGGCCACGACGAGCTCTGGACAGTGTAGTTCTAGTTTGGGAGGAAGGGCCACGCTCACTTGTGTGCGTGCAGACGCCTGAACACACAAAATTGCACAGAAAGTTACCACAAAAATATTTTTAAAGGAGCTATTCTTACAGTCTCGAAAGATTAAAAAAAAAAAAATCTCCATGTGGTTTGTTGAATTCAAATGTGCAAACAGCTAATTGATGCATAAATGTGAAATATTTTGCAGCTTACCTCTTTGTGTCCCACCCAGGCCATCAAACTGACTGCATAGCGTCCTGGGAGTCCATATTTATGAGCTGCTGTGGCGATACCTGCTCCTGTGGCGTTGACCCGAGACGAAAGGTCGCCGAAGTCCCAGGAGAGCGTGACAGGCGTGACAGAGGAGGCGGCGGAGAAAAAGATTTGTTTGTGAACGCTTTGCAGCGGGAGAGGTCGTATCGAGGCGGAGAACTCCACCGCAAACACATCACGAGCCAGAGTCCACCCACAGTCCTGTCGATGGAAGGAAAGTATGTGAGGGAGACGAGGTTTTGGTGTTAATATGGACGAGCATTTAAAAGTCAAATGAAACCAGTTTCCTGTTATTTGTGGAGATATTTGTGGTTTCACTATTATTTTATGGGCTTAAATACAAACAAAAGGAAACAAGTGAACAGAATGAATGTAAAATAAACAGATCTTAGATTTTACTCTGAAATTTTGGATCACTCTTTGAGCTGCAGGCTTTAAAATAACTAAATCTGAGACCACGGGGAAGCCACAAAAGAAAGAGAGTAGTTGAAAGACACCACTGAGGAAGACGTCTCTGGCAGAAGCTTTATCATGTAATGACTAAAGCCGGTTACTCAAAGCATTAAAAGACAAAAATTGACTTGATTCAGACTGTCAGTGAGCAAGGCGTACCATCATAACGTCGGGATTCGTGCAGGCAGCTGAACACTGAGAGCCGCTGATGAAGTTGGGCTCGTTGTTTGTGCTGCAAAGACACTCGCGTCTGTTTCCCAAGCCGCCGTAGAGGTGCGACGAACCGAAACACAAACTGTTGCACTGCTCACGCGTGTAGTTTCCAGGGTTGGATAAAGTGAAGATCACAAGCTCACTTCGTCCTCCTCCTCCGCTGCCACCGTCTTCAAGACAACCGGCGTAGCTTGGACCTGGAGCACGGAGACAGGATTTAAGAGGTTAGACTGCCAAAGGTATGTTTCTTTAATGTACCGTCAGTCAAAGCCTCCGAATAAAAATGTTCCTTTTGTTACAATAAGCTAAGCATGCAATATTTTTTGTGTCACTCAAATATGAACTACTTTTCAACATATTAAAGCGAATTCTTGCAGCAGTGGTTTGGAACGGTGATCCACGCCTTCAGCACAGCTCCATTAGACCGTTGGATCGCTCTGTATGTCGTGGTCAAAGCGTCTGCCGTCGCCCATTTACAGATGGTGCAAAATGCTCGTCTTTTAACGGGCACACACAAAAATGAATCACATTTCACCTGTTTTAAAATCCCTCCAAGCTATTATAAAAATAATTTTACTTGTTTTAAAATCATCCTCGTCGCTCTGAGCTGCTTCATCCTTACAAGCCTACCTGTTCTCCCAGGTCTGCTGATCAGCAGCTCCTGACTGGACCAAAAACTAAGTGCAAGCTCAGACTGGACCGGACTTTTGACTTTAGACAGGTGTCCCTCCTAAATCTTTTCTTTAAACTTTTTGTTTATTCTTTGGATTTCTATACCTGCTACATGTTGATTTTTATGTTTTTATTGGTTTATTCTTTCCTCGATTTCCAGTGCTACTGAACTAGTAACTAGGGATGCACAATATTGGATTTTTGGCCGATATCCGATATGCCGATATGTTAAAACTTACTTGGCCGATAACAGATACCGATATTTTTAACTTTCCTTTGTCAGAATATAGCCTCTTATTTAAGCTTATTTGCTACAAAAACTGTGCAACAGCTGTAAGAGTTGGTGACATATATTCAGTAACAGCCAAATGATATGCATAGCACTTTAACTTGTATTAAAAAAATTTTTCTTCTTTCGGCTTCTCCCTTCTTCAGGGGTCACCACAGCGAACTAGTGGCATGAAGACTTGGCAATTGTTTTTACACTGGATGCCCTTCCTGACACAACCCCAGACCACAGAGCTACCACAGCCCTCTGTGTGGAGCAGAGAGCTGATATCTAGGGTGCCCGTGGGAGCAGATGGTGTGGGTAGAGGGCCTTGCTGAAGAGCCAAGAGTGGGGCAGATGAGGGTGGAGACAGGTGTGACTGCTTCACTTATCCCACCCACATTTTGATGTTGTCGGTTCCGGGGCTTGAACCGGCGATCTTCCGATCCCAAGCTCACCTTCTTAACCTCTGCGCCACCACTCCCACACAACACGACGTCCAAATGTCTGTGGTAAAACTCAACCAAGTGCTGTCGGCTATTAGGTTCTCAATGATGTTGAAAATGACGGCTTGTAACTGATAAGGCTACGTCGGAAAAATATCTCTGACTAGGGACGATGTAGCGAGGCTCAACGAAGTCCAAAAATATTCAGAATCCGACATCTTCAATGAAAAAAAACTTCCATACTGCCAACATTTTGACTTCTTCCTCTCCGCCGTGAGATCAGGTAGACACGTGTGACGTCATCACGTTGTGCTGGCGCTGCAGGCATCCTTGTCATTGGGTTGTCATACAAAAAGTGTTGACTTTTATTTCGCTGAGTTATTTTGATGGAATGGCCAACGTCCAATATTTAGCTTCCCGTGCCGGTAATATTGTGCATCCGTACTAGTAACCGAGCCGAACCCTCCCCCACATCGACAACTGCTGGCACTGACATAGCACTCAATACAGACACGCTAGCTAAAAGCTTTACAGTAATTTGAAATAACTTTCAACACTTTTATATTTTGTGATTATGACGATTTTACGATGTGACATACTCTGAATTTTAAGTTGGAAGACAAAAGTCGATCCATGCAGCTGGACAGCAAAGGGTTAACCCGTCACAAAGCCACTTCAGCCAGAGGAGAAATGTGGGTGTGGCAGAGAGCCGCAGGTGGCAGAGAGAGGAGATCATGACAGGCTGCAGAGGGGGCTTCTTTCTGCGCCTGTGGGCTGCACAAAGGTGCAGCAGGTGCTAACTCATTTAAAATAATTTATTTTAAATAAACAATCCATGCCACTCGTGTAGCTCATTCATCAATCAGCCAGTTGTGTCATGCCCACTCTTACTTTGAAAAACTGCCAAAGTCGAACCACGAAGTAGCGAGACTACTGCACCAAAAACAAGAACCCGCTGGGGGGGAAAAAAAATAAATTAACAATTTAATTTAATAAATAATCAACTAAGTTTCATGAAACCTCAGATCTGTGAACATTTTAGCTGTTTTCTCTCTTTTGTAACAAGTCTTGGACTTTTTGACACTCAGTGGATTTACTCAGGATTTACACTCAATGACATCTCACACACTCCTGGATGTTTTTTTTTTCTTCTTAGATGTGTACTTAGTAAGGCTTTAAAACTAAAAGTGACTAAGTAGTTCAAAGTCAAAGCCAACGTTTCTTTATTTGTCATTCGCACCATAAGTGGTACATGTAGTGGAACGAAATTGTGTACACAAAATTGTGTTCATCTTTACAACGCATTTTTAAAGATCTGCTATTTAGTTCCACAAAGTCTGTATGTTGGCAAACAATTTTATTTCCATATCATCCGAGCAAACAAGATCGTTGGAGTTGGATTTCTTACCACAGGCGAGCGAGCTGACATTGAGCAACAGCTTGTTGTGCAGTTGAGGGGGGTGGTTGCAGAGCATGGCATGGGGGCGTCTGATTTGCACACCTTTTTCCTGGAGCCACCTCACCAACCCGAACAGCTTGCAATCGCACTCAAAAGGGTTACTGCTCAGGTCACTGGAGGAGACAAGGACACGACGGAAGTGACAGGATGCTAAAACAACGTCGACGAGCTCCACGGAAGCTAAAGAAGCTAAACGTGGCTACACTGATACCTTTTTGAAATGGTAAGGCTAATAAGTTAGAAAAAGGGAGAAAAAAATTGGGATTAAGCTAATTTATAACAAAGAAGGCAATTTAGAAAAAGTTTATTTAAAAAAAAAAAAAAAAAAGCACAAAAACTAAATGGAAAGTAAAAAGCAAAGATTTCAATGCCACAAAAGATCAAAGTAAATGACTGGTGGGGTATAATAAACAGGACTGTTGCGGATTATTGGTTATTTTCTAGTGTAATTTTAATCTTGTTTTAAATTTCTCCATGAGACAAAGAGATGAAAGAAAAACAATAAAGAGTTACCACTTACATTTTTGTTAAATTACAAATGTTGTCACATTTTCTTTCTTCTATGGTGGTAATTTGGTTGTTGCTCAAATCTCTGGTGGCAGGAACAAAGAGACAAAACACAGTTCACAATAAAACAACAAAAACAAGACTTTTTCTTTAGATTTTGGACAGTACTGAAATGAATGACTGGTTTAATGTCTGGATTGTGGCATCGATTTCTGTTGGGCGAGTTTGCCACGGAGCAAAAAACTCAAAGTCAACAAAAAGTTGCTGGACTGATGAGAATGTAAAATAGAAATTAAAAATCCAACTCTACGATGATGCAAAGGACCTTTTTTTTTCATTTAAATTAAATGGCACACTCAACAGAGCATCTAAAGCAGTTTATAGATAAAATCCCAATCCTAAACATTTAGAGCAATTTTCAGCTGCAACCGGGACCGTATTTTTCCGTTTCCTTCCATCTACATCCTTTTTTTGCATCTCTCTTTCCCTCTTTTCACCCTGTTCAATCTTTTCCTTCTCCACTTGAAGCTCTGGACTCCCCTCCTCCCTCACTAAAGCTAAATAATGGGGCCGTTGTGTGGTGGTTTGGACGCAGCTGATGGAAACCAGCAGACTGCTCTCATCACACACACACATAAACATGTGCTTAAACGCCCATTCAGTGAGGGGAATAAGGTAATGGATGGAGGAGATAGAAAGATGAAAAGAGGGGGAGCCCTGAGCAGTACGCTGTAATTGAACTTAATCATGCTGTGATTAGAGTGTAGGTATTTGTGCGAGGCTTTTCTGAAGCTGTGGTCGAGCTGAAGTGCTCATGGGATTTCAGCCTACTTAAATCCAGACTAAACCAAGCTTCTTTTCCTTGGTGCTCTTTTCATCTTTCTCAGTTTCTTCTCTTAAGCCTGAGTCTGGCAGGTCTATATTGTCGTCTGGCTTTTTACTTACAGGACTGAAAGTGGCCCGCAACAAAACACTCCTCTGGGGAGAACGTTGATTCTGTTTCCTTGGAGGTACCTGAGAAGAAAAACATGGATAAAAATTACCACAGATTTCTGATAACATGATTTATGTTACCGTACTTGATGCCGTACACGTCGCACCGCCGTATAAATCACATCAGTCCAACTACAGTATGTCTAATAATTTGGGAAAAAACATAAATAAGTTGCTTAGCAGTATAAATTGCATCTATTGTGCGCCACTGCTGACCACCTGGAAATGTGGGGCGGTGTTGTAGAAACTGATTGGCTAACAAATGGAAATTTGACAAGATTATCGCCTAAAAACAATTATTTGTTTGCTCGACATTATAGCAAAGTTGTGTCTCAGTTTGACTTTTCCTTTAAAAAAAAAAAGCACTTTAATGGTCAAATCAGCTGAATTTCGGCTGGGTGGTGCAGTGAAATTCAGCTGATTTGACGTTTGCTCCAGGAGTTCTGGAGCGAGATGATGGTGGCTTGTTATGGCTCATTAATAACCACTTTACCTAATAGTGTAACACTTTGCTTGCCATATTGGTCGAGGGCCCTCTAGTGGCTACAAATGGTAATGTTTAATATTTTTCATGTCAGAATGAATTAAATCATCGGATCTCAGACAAAAAGTGGTTATAAATGTGGGGAAAAAACCATATATGAGGCTAGCCTGTATAAATAAAGGTTGAATGAATGAATGAATGAATATAACTCGATTCGGTGTATAAGTCGCAGGACTTGCAAATTTATGCAAAAAGGTGCAATTTATACAGTGAAAAATACGGTATATAGAATCTGTATAATTTTGTATTTTTAAAAGGTGAACACAATTTTGAGTAGAATGCATTTTATTATTTAGGATTAGCTTTAAAAAGGGTTGTCAATTTAATTAATTTTATGAGGTTCAGATACAAGCTAACGGTAGTGTCATGACTTGGGCCTGTTCTGTTTAATATGAATCACAGCATCTTCTGTCTTTATTGACAGAACGGTGAATTCTGAATTATTTAAAAAAAAGTTTGTGAGCTAAATCTATTTAAAAAGAGGACAATGAGGCAAAATAAGGCCACAAATGATTCCCTCAAACAGGTAAACCATGCCATGAGTGGGATTGTGTGGAGTGGTTGTTAGCAGTGATTGTCTTTACTTGCAGCAGATAGCATACATAATTTAAATAATCAGGGACAAATTAAAAAAAATGAAGTCCAGCTAACTGCTAGCAGAGCCCTTTTAAGGGCTTTTCCCCACCTTTTAAACAACTTAACTCTTGTCTAGCAGTGTTAATAAATGCAACATTTATTTAAGACCTTGTTAATTTCGCATGAGATTTTTTTTGTTTGTTTTGTCACTGTTTTCTACTTTATAGTCTACTACTGAACACACAGTTTTGCTAATAAAACAGTGATTATTAACTGCCAGTCAGTGATGAAACAACTTTTGGCAGACTTAATTAACTTTAACTAATTGTTGGACACAAACTGATCAAAAAGGTTTGAGTTTTACTCAAAGGGGGCTGGGTTAGCTTGTAGGTTAGCTAGTACATTTGGAAGCCTGAGAAAAATTAACTGTGACAGAGTCCAGTGCAGGAAAAAAAAGTGAGAACAGAAGTGGTCATATTTCAAAATAAAATACCCTGCAGACTCATGTATATAAAATATTCCTATAGATCTTTTTGAAGAAAACCCATTTCTGTGTGGCCCGGTACCAAATGATCCATGGACTCTGATTAAAAGAACATGAATGCTGATTTGCAGTTTTGCACATACTGTTGATTAATAACAAGTAAAATTAATTAATTTTCCTATAAAAAGATTTAAAAAAGAGAATATAAAATGCCAAAGTAGCATTTCAGATTATTTCCTCATTTGTTCTCTTTCATTTCATCTAAGACTTGTGTGGAAACCTCATATCTTCAGGTCAAATTCAAGCAGGAATGCAGAGAATGCTCAAAGCTTCACCACGCCCATGGACAGATGAATGGATAAAGTGAAATTAGTCAAACATGCTGTTGCGCAACAGTTTGTTTACTCACAGCTCTCGGAGGCCCGTGAGACGATCGAACAGGCTGGTATCAAGAGAGGAGATGTGGTTCTTGGACAGATCTCTGCAGGAACAAAACAACGTCTACATTTCAAACAATGCATTTGCTCACATTGACATCCAAAAAATATCACTGTCAGTTAAAGTAAACTAGAGAAATTGCATTTCCTGCAAAAATGCAGTGTGAATGCTTATTGCTGAATAACTTGCTAAAAACAGTAAAAAAAAAAAAGTTAGCTAAAAACATGCTGAAATGTAGCTGAAATTGAAGAACAAGCTTAAATAAATTATCAGAAGAAAGCAGAAAGAACACATATTTGCTAAATTAGATTTAAATAAGCAGAAATTATCACAAAAATTAGGAAAATAGCTTAAAAAAAGAGAGAGCTTCAATTAGAAACAAAAAATAGCTGAAATGTAGCTGAAAAGACAGAAAGAAGCTTAAACTACAGGAGGGAGTGGAAGGAGCTGAAAAAGATTAATTTTGCATAAAACAGCTAAAAGGTAGCTGAAATAGCAGAAAAAGCTGAAACTATCAGAAAAAACTGAAATGAGCTGAAATTAACATAACAAAACTTAGATTTATCTGAAAACAGCTGAAATTAGTGGAAGAATGCTAAAATAATTTTTAAAAAAGGTGGCTGAAAAGGCACGATTAAATTAGCAGAAGAAAGCAGAATGAATGTTTGCTGAAAGAAGCAGTAACAAGCTTAAAAAAGTGGAAATTATCTGAAAAAAGCTGAAAGTAGTAATAGAAACTGCTGAAAAGTAGCTAAAAAATTAGAAAGAAGCTTAAATTACCAGAAAGAAGTGGAGAGAGCACATTTTTTGCCAAATTAGGCTGAAAAATGTTTAAATGAGTACAAAAAATGTGGAATTAACCAAAAACAATTTTAAATTAGCATTAACAACAGCTAAATAGTAGCTGAAATAGCAGAAAATGGTGAAACTTACAAAAATCAGCTGAAAGAAGCTTAATAAGCTGAAATTAGAAAGAAGTTAGAAGATGCACAAAAATGTTGTAGTTAGCAGAAAGAATCTGAACAGAGCACAAAACAGCTGTTAAAAAAAAAAACAGCTGAAATTAGCTGAAAAAAGTATAAATTTGCACAAGGAAGCTGAAAGAAGCTGAACCATTACAAAATGTGAAAGGAGCAGTAAAAGGTTGTAAACACATCTAAAGATGTGAAGGATGTAAAATACGCTCAATTCATTTTCTATGAGGTAAAAGTGTCAGAAAAGGCTAAATATTTAAATAAGCTAAAGTTGCACCAATACCAAAAGTCATAGCACCCTTCTCCTGAAGGAGCTGAATGTTTTGATCTATGATTTGCTGAAATAGCACAAAAATTGTGCAACGAAAAAGATACTGAAAAACGTATGAAAGAAAAACAGATCACAATAGTGTGCGTGCTTCGTAAACATGCCCACTATTAGCTTTCAATACGATTGTTAAAAGATCCAATAGTTTGCAGGTGTTAGCTTGCCTCCAACAGTTCAGATTTTTTTGTTCAAAATTTACAGCATTTAAAAATAAACGTTGCAAAGTTAGAAATATTAGCCTTTACACAGAACAGTTTTGTGTCATGTTACTGATTTATTTTTCCATCTGTCCATCCATTCTTTATTATGAGGTCCAGTGCCTCCTCCAGACGTCACTGTGCTTGAACTTCAGGACGCCCTGGACAGGTCATAAGACCAAACAACCACTCACATGCTCACCCACACCTAGTGACAATTCAGAGTTACCAATTAACCTAACAGTGGTGGTAAGCCTGGTTCACTTTGGTTAATCTGAGTCAGTTAATAAAATGATACAGTTCACTTGAGTCCATCGTGTTATGTTACAACTCGTTGGAGTCTTACCAATGGTTTTTACCCGAATCAGTGACCCAACTCATTGAGTCCACAACATTTCCAGTGGGTAATTAACTTGACTCACCTGAATCAGCATTTTCTGGCTTTTTTTTTTTTTTACTTGACTGAGACCTAACAAATCTGACACCGCAGGGTTTTAGCCATTTTTCCAGCCAATCCTTTAACCCGGGGACTTAGCGGCAGTCTGGCAGCACATGTAGGATCTGGGTTCATTGAAATCTCAGACTCGTAAGTCCTGATTCAATGTGAGGATTCAGATTATTAACCTTGGTGAGTCAGTAATCGACCAGCTCTACCTTACATGTATGTTTTTTTTCTTATTGTGGACTGTGGGAGAAAGCCTAGGTAATGGAAAAGAACATGAAAATTGTACACAAAGGCCCCACCCAGACCAGGAGGCAAACCTGCGACCTTCTCAGTAAGAGGCGACAGCTCTAACCACTGCCCCGCCGTGGTGTCTGATTTATTTTTCTTTAAAATAAAACAACTTCATGTCATGAAGATCCTCCAGGAACGATGATCTTATGTTTTGACAGGTGTTTTTGTTGTTGAGGGCTCACCAGTGTCCTGCTAGTTCTATTCAAACTTTCAACACAGCACTAAATAAAAAGTCCAAAGCAAGAATATTTATGTAAAGTTACATAGTCAAAAATTAACAGCAATATTTTGGTTTATTTAGCCTTTCATAAATTTTTTTTTTTCAAAGTCACATTTTCACCATGTCATTCATACATTGATAAATGTCATAATTCCAAACTAAATATTTAATTTACAAGCTAAAAGTCTAATTTCTAAGTTAAACATTTAATTCCTAAACTAAATATTTCATTTTCTATCTGTATATTTAGCTCAAACCTAAATATTTATTTTCCAATCTAAACATTTAATTTCCAAAATAAATACTGAATTTGCTAACTAAACATTTAGCTTGGACATATTTAACTTGCAAGTTAAATATTTATGTTCAAGTTAAATATTTAGTTCGCAAATTAAATATTTAGTTTAGAAAATTACATGTACAGTTTGGAAATTAAATATTTAGCTTGGACAAGAAATATTTAGTTTGGAAATTAAATGTTTGGTTTTGAAAATAAATATTTAGCTTGGGAATTAAATATATAATTTTCACCTAAATATTTAGTTTACAAACTAAATATTCAACTTGCAAGTTATGCATTTAGAAAGTAAACTAAATATTTTGCATGTAAATTAAATATTTAGTTTGGAACTATGACATTTATTAATGTATAGCATGGTGTTAATATGACTGGAATTTTTTTTTCTTATGAAAGACTAAATAAATCAAAATGTTGCAGTTAATTTTTGACTGTGTAACTTTATAAAAGGCATGATCCCATAAATATTTTCAGTTTTTGTGTTAAAATAAAAACAAAAACATATCTATGTGGTGGCTTTGTCTGAATCTGGTTTAGTAAACTATATTAGGCTCAACAAATCCTTCACCTCAAGTGAGCGTGGACATTGTTTTTACACTTTACCATTTCTATTGAAATAAAAAGCTTTAAAAAAAATGCTGAGAGGCAGCAGCTCTACCAGTTGCACCACCGTGCTGCCCTCTTGGTGGATAAACAATGAGAAACCAGCAACTAACTTTTCAGGGTAGTAAGAAATTGAGAATTTTTAGCAAAACATCTTCAGCTGCACATAAGAACAACAAGATAAAAAGAAGAAGAAAAAAATAAACAACAAGCTTGGAGACGAGAAGCCAAAGGCCGAGAGGCCAAAAAGCAACATGAGACACAGCAACATGTTGCTGGTGATCAGAAAGGCAATAAATAACAACAAAGCTTTACTAGTTTTCACAGAAAATTCTAAACACGGCCCAATCTGCAGCAGGGACTGAGCAGCACTCCTTTCTTTTTGTGTGTGAACAGAGAAGGACGCCCGTTCCCAAAAGGAAACATCTGTACATTCCAGACCAGCTGTGTAAGAACGATGGAGACCGAAAAGAGAGGAAACTTCTCTGCTAAACCTATAAGAGGACGAAAAGGGGGCAGCAGCAGCAAAAGAAAAAAAAAATGGCTCCACCCATGAACTGATCATTCACATATTCGACCGCCGCCTCATGTCATGCTCTCAACACCAATCCAAGCATCAATGGCTCTCACACTAGATGCTAACACAAACAAGAGGAGATAAAGAACAGAGAGCGATCGTGTGAATATATGTGTTTAACATGACCATATAATGTGACCTTCACCAAGTCTATTGGCAACAGACTCCTGTTCTCTCAGCTACCTCTGGACACACATGGTTTTACTTATATACACACACACACACACACTCACGCTCTCTCTCTCACACACACACACACAGCTCACATATGGTTCTGTTTTGCTAACAGTGTGGCCAATGATCTAACAACTCCATATAAGGCCTGTCTGGTGCCACTTATTCTGAGCTAGAAGATGAACACACACACACACACACACAACTCAGTCACATGGACAGGGTACGACCTCAAGAAAATAAGGGGGCTAAAAGTTAGACGAAAAGGAAATGTAGGAAGTACAGACGACTAAAGCTTG
>JARVGS010000548.1:10392893-10405162 GCA_031762315.1 Hypsolebias antenori | reverse complement strand
TCCCACACTCTTGCAATATTCTAAACAATGTTTCTAAACTCTAAACGCTCTAAAAGAGCACAGAATGTCATGATTTCAGCTCCCTGTCTCCGCTGCTCTCAGCCACCTGCAAGCACTCTTGGCCGCGCCCACTTATCTGCTCTGCACGGAGAACAGCTGATCAGCTGCAGGAGGACGTTTATCCTGCAGGATGGGCTGCACAAAGGTGCATCAGGTGCTATATAATTAAAAATAATTTATTGTAAAAAAACTATCCATGCCGATCGTGCGGCTCATCCATCAATCAGCTAATTTCATGTCATGTCCACTCTTATTTTGAAAAACCATGATAGAGCGAGTCCGCGAAAAATGAACCTCGAAGTACAGAGGGACTACTGTATGTGTCCTTTTTTCTCCATACTCAATGATGGATGTTATCACTGATAAAGTACTATATTTATTTGACAGAACATTACTTTAAAACTTACCAGTGTCTTTTTTTAATGCTATAATTCATTTTCAGTGGAAAAACAATAGAATGAGACCCTTCCTAGTAGCTTCTTGGACCTCCCTGAAGATTATAGCTTTAAACGTGCACCACTTGCACAGCCGGAGTGTTAGACGATCCCTCAGAAGTGCCTGAAACATCGGAGGAGACAAGTTATTTTCAGGATCTTCGTCATCTCCTTTAAACCAAATTACTGAACATGCGAGACTTAAAGATACGAGACAGGATTAGAGCCATGGCTGTCCTTTTAGTTTTCAGAGTTCTCAGATGTTGGCCCTAATCTTCTGTATAAAATCAATCCTTGTGATGTACTCGTGAGTTTTCTTACTTTTATTTTTTTCCACTTCTAGCATTTCTAATTTATTTATGCTTTGATTGTTGGAAATGTTAAAAGAAAACATTTGACCACCCTAAAATGTGAACTGCAAACATTTTATATTTGTTTTTATATAAACTAACACTTTTAACTCAAGTTGAAGACAGCTGTTTAAACCACTGTTTGAAAAGTCTCCTCCTATATATCTGTGTAGTTTTACCTATTTCCGTCACCGTGGCAACAGATGACTCAACACAGGACAGCTAATTTAGTTACTGCATTGTTGTGCATATTCCTATAAACTAAATAACTGAATTATCAATAATGTGTGTGCATTCAGGTGTTTGTTTTTTATTGTACAATAAAAATATGGGACAATTGTGTAAAAATCTTGTATAACTGCCTTTTAAACTGTCAAAAATGTGAAAAAAAGCACTTTAGGATGCTTTCGATAGCTGTCACTGTTTGATGGCAGCGTGACCTGAATGTTTGTAACGCGACTTGTACATATTGTCAAATACATCGGTGCATAGTTTCCGTCAAACGTCTGGTTTTGTTGACTTCACAGTTTGGTTCTGCAAGTTTTCATGATGCAGCTTTAAAATCTGCTGCTGTAATTATTTATCCATTACCTGGTTGTGTTTATTCAAACAAAACAATTGTGAAAAAAAAAGTGCTACAGGGATAAAACAGTTTCTATACATTTTTCTTTCCTAAATTCAAAAACAAATAACCATATAAGAAGTTTTATGAGAATATGGCTTGGAAAAGGGGTCAGTATTTGATTAAATGTTCATTTATATATGCGGAAGTATCGTTCTACAAGTGTCACAAATAAAGGAATGATTGTAACACCTGTCGCCTTTCATGCCAACGTTTTAAACTTAAAATCATCTTGTGGTGAGAAGGAACAGTTAAGGCTGTTTTGGTCAGACCTTGTAAACCAGTGGTTCCCAACACTGGTCCTTGAGGAACACCAGTTGTTTCTCTGCTCCAACACACCTGACTCAGTGCTTTAATTACTTCCTTAAGTTTGGCAGAAACATGTTAATCACCATTTCATTCAAATCAGGTGTGTTGGAGCAGAGGAGCAACTAAAACATGCAAGATGGTGTTCCTCAGGGACCAGGGTTGGGAGCCATCGAGTTTGGCAAACCCTCACGCAGTATTGTGAGATCTTGCAAGATGTGTTAGTTCTCAAAATATGTGGATGACTCTCACCTATTACCCCAACTAATTTGAGCTCAGTGTTGGTAAAACTGATTGAGTTATAGCCCTTTATGTGTTGACAGAGGTCAGTTAGCTGTGGCAGCCATCTTGAATCGGATTGACTTCAAATGTCAAAGAGGTTTAAATGTTCAAGCAATGTTTTTTTTTTTTGCCTGAGAGTTTCACTAAAATCTTTCTAGTGGTTCACGAGACACTTTGCAAACATACAAGTGTTCACTTCAAAAGTTAATGACAAAACATTTAGCCAAGGTGTTGCACAATGTGTAGAGCTCGGACTATGCTCTGGGACTCTCAGTGAGTACAGCGCCAAATTGTAGCACAGTTTCTGTAAAAATGCTCGAGTTCCGGACATTTATGTGTTTGCTAAATTCACTTAGCTGTGGCAGCCATCTTGAACGGGGCTGAATCCAAAAGTTAATCAGCTTGATGATTAGATTCTGAGAGTTTCATTTAAACATCCAAAGTGAACTTTATGAGATTTCAATGCTACAGACACATGAGGATGCACAAATGTGCACACGTACAGACACAAGTAAATACATTTTCTCTTTCAACCGAAAGCAAAAATAAAACTGGACTTTTAAAACATCTAAGACTTAGACCAATATTTCAGTTTATTAGTTCAAAGTGCATTTTCAGCCAATCTACAAACTGTGAGCCATGCTGAGCTTTGAGCCAAATTACATCATGGCTCAAAATGTCCAAAATATCCAAACTCCTTGCACGTGGGAGTGTTTTAAAAGTAACCCTTCCGTCTTATGTGAGTCATTGCCCTGCAGGAGTTGCTGGAGGCTAAAGATGGAAAATGAGGCAACAGTTGGTCCTGGAAGCTGAGGTTGAAGGCAACCCACATGGAGAGGTTATTTTAGACCCATCTGAAAGTTAAAGCCCAGTTTAACATGATATGATGTGGAAAACGTGATTTATGTAAAAGGCAGACCATTAAGATACTGGCTGAATTTAAAGCTATCAAGAGCTGTGTGAAAATCTGCAGGGCTGCAGGTGACAAGTAATGGATGTAATTTTATACAAAGGTCTGTGGCTAAAAGGAGCTGAGATGATAACAGAGGAACCCAGACAAAAAACAAAAGGTTTAAGTGATGATAAACTGGCTTATAGGCGGCGTTTCATCACGCATACAACAGACTCAAAAAACATGACCCAAAATTTGAAGCTATAGGCATCTAATAAGGCTTTACGTTGGTTCTAACTAAATTCAAACCTGTGGAACAGTTTTTTTTTTAAATAAATGCTAAATTAAATAGAAATTAGACCTCAGAGATATGTAATTTTGTTGAACTGAGTGTTATGAAACAGCCTTATCTAAATACCATGTCATTGGCTTAAAATGAAAACAAGTGAAGGCCAGAATTGCGCCTCAGCACACCAACTCAGACCATTAACACATAAAATCAGGTGTCATCTGGTTGTCACAAGGACTAAATATCCAGAGCAAAAGGACTGAATATGAACAACAAAGCACAAGAAGGCAAGTTCAGTGCTTTCATTAACAGTGAATAAATCACAAGAATTAATCAGGAAACCTGGGGAGCAAGGGGAGTGGTCAGCACTGAACTTCAACAGGAATGTAGAAGATGCAACAAAGTTCATGCTCAGTCATCCAGGTACCAAATCCAATAATTCTCATTCGGATCATCTGGACAGTTTCTTTTTTATCGAGGCGTTTCGCCCTCTATCCGGAGGGCTTCATCAGTCAGAGGAGTTCCAGTAAACTGTTTCCCCACCAAGCAGTAAACTCCTGACCCGACTGAGAATTCTTGGATTTGGTACCTGGATAATTGAGCATGAACTTTGTTGCCTTGAACCCTTTTTGGCTGTGGCTGCCTGCCTGGGAGGAGTCAACGAGGGACAGGACGGCCCCCAGAAACCACCCAGCAAACTGGTTGGTCCACTTGAGGAGTTTACTGCTTGGTGGGGAAACAGTTTACTGGAACTCCTCTGACTGATGAAGCCCTCCGGATAAAGGGTGAAACGTCTCTATAAAAAAGAAACTGTGCAGATGACCTGACTGAGAATTATTGGATCTATAGAATATATTGTGGCCAGTGAATGATGTTTGAATGATCACTGGTTCCAATAATCCTGTGAGAGCAATGGTAATCCAGCATGGGAAGTAGTCACTGGTGGGCGAGTGGTTGGAGGGCAAGACGGCAGCTGTGGAGGTCACGAGGAGGTTTCCAGAATTTCACAAGGAATCCAAGAACAGGTAAGTCTCAGGAGGTTCAGTGGAAACAGCAAAAGGTGCAGGTAGACTTAGGTCACTAGAAATATAAATGGCTAGAAGAAGCATGAACCATTGGGAAGGTAATTCTCCAGCGTTGACCAAGAGTCATCATCTGCTCTTTATAGGCTAGGTGTCTCATCAAGGAGATCGGTCTCAGGTGTGGTCATCTGGCGCCATCTAACGACTTCAGGAACGACGTGACTGGAACTCCCACACTGGTGTCACCAAAGAAATGAGAGGGTCCTCGCTGCAGCATGCAGAACGGGGCGGGGACAGACGGTGTACTTGAAAGAAATTGACTCAGGGGCGGGAAATTTTCTGAGCAGACTCAGAAATATGGAAATACACAAATTAATACATCTGAGCACAATCACATTTCTCAAGATCTCACAATCTTGTTTTAGCTATAACACTTGTGGTAAGCCTCACAGCCAAGTGGAAATGTAGTTTCTTCCTTCCATCTAACATTTGTATTTCAGCTTTAGGGGTTTGTACAGAGCATTTGTTGTGGAGGTCATCTTGAAATGGATTGACTCCAAAAAGTAATCAGTTATAAACATACAGGCAGAGTGCCATGGGTCTCGCCTTCAGCTGTCACCTATAACACTGGACCTATTGCATATCTGTCCCCTGGACACTTCCCAAGGAGGAGTTCCAGGCATGTCCAACAGAAGATCCTGGGGAATACCCAGGACACGCTGGAGAGACTATATCTCTCTGCTGGGCTTACTATTCCTAAAATCAGTTAGCTGTGGCAGCCACCTTGAATGTTTTATTAAAATCTGTTCAGTGATTGGTTAGATATTTTTTGCTAAATGAAAGAGTTCCCAAATAGTTAAAGGCTATTTTTTTACACAATATATCACACAATCTATTAGAGCTCAAAACATGTGATGAGGATCAATTTCAGCTAATACCACACCACATATTACCAATAGGTCAATATTTGTTTGTTTGACAGATAAGGAGTGGTGGTGCAGAGGGTAGAAGGTGAGCCTGTGCTTGCCACTGATTCAAATCCAACAACATCAATAGTGGGTGGGAAATCTGCATCCACCCTCTTTTGCCCCACTCTGGGCCCTTGAGCAAGGCCCTTAACGCCAGCTGCTCCCTGGGCACCTAAGATAGCAGCTCTCTGCTCCACACAGAGAACTGTGGTAGCTTGGCGATGGTTGTGTCAGGAAGGACATCTGGTGTAAAAACATTGCCAGATATTCGTGTGAGTTGGCTTGCTGTGGCAATCCCTAATGGGAGCAGCCAAAATAAAATAAAAATCTATAAAACTCAGTCATGGTTATTTTTAGCACATTTTCATTTCATTTATTTATTTATTTAAATTAGGACAATGCATATTAATCAACATGTCAGTGGTAAACATCAATGTAAATATGCCGGAGTTAGTACAAAAGCTAATTTTTATCCGCTGTCCTAAGGCAGGTAAGAACAAGAAACACATAAGAAAGGGCAGAAAATAATACAAACATCACCTATATATAGCACAGTTTTGTAATGCTGTTGCAGTCATTTTGAATCATATCAGATGTATACGTATTTAACTTTAGGAGAAACACATTTTGTACAGATTTTAATCTAAAAATAACTTGAAGACTATGGGGCGGTCCTCCGGAGCTTAAAAATTCTATAAACGCCTCTGTTCGAAATGAAAGAACAACCTGACTGCGCATGCTCGTTGCTAAGGACGCCCCCTGCTCGTTGCTGCTGGAGGAAAATGAAAAAACTACTTCCGGGTGAAATGTGCTAACGCGCTTCCACGTGAATCAACAAAGTGTACAAAGTAGGAAAACCGCCTATGAATTAATGTTTTGTAAGACAATCTGTAAGTTTGGTTCTTATAGTCCGACTGGTTTGGCTGACTGATGTATTTATTTATTTTTACTGTCTGACGATTTAGTCGCTGCTTAGCCGCGGTTTGCTAACTGCTAGCATAGCTTAATCAGTTCACTCTGCTGATTGTATGAATCAGTTGTCTTGTCTCCTGATCTTTGAACATAGTAACGTATTAATAAAACAATGTTTTCGCATAGCACATGTATAACCAACATGTTTCCAGTCAAATAAGCAATCATGTGTTAAATTAACTGAAAACATGATCATCGTGTGTTCACCTTTTCAGACGGATTCCGAAGATGAAGTAATTTTTATTTCTGAAAAGTCCGTTCCCAAACCTGCAGAGATTACAATTGACCAGGTAAATAGTTGTTTCATCAAACATTTATCTTTTTTATTTATAGTAATGTGCTCAGCTTTAAAAACAGCCTGATAGTTGAATGCAGATTTTTTTGTTTGTTTTGATCGTAAAGAAACATTTTTACACTCTTGTTCACTACAATAAACGTGTCTGGAGCCTCAACAACCTGCTACAACTGTGGTTATCAACTGGTGGCTCCTGAGCCACTTCAGGTTTGCTGGAGGGGGCTTTTGTGGCCAGTAGGGGTGACATTATTCTCCCAAAATGATTTTTTAACATTTATTAAAGAAAAAGACCAGATACTGGTAAAGAAGGGGGGAATTCAGATGTTACTTTTTTTTATTAAAAATATCTAAAAGTATGCAGACCGTGCAGCAGAGTGGCGCAGTTGGTAGAGCGGCCTCCTCTCAGCGAGCTGGTCACCCAGGAACAAATCCCGGCCCAGGGGTCTTTCTGGGTGGAGTTTGCATGTTCTCTCCGTGCATGTGCGGGTTTTCTCCAGGCACGCTGGTTTCCTCCCACAAACCAAAAACATGCATGTTAGGCTGATTGGTAACTCTAACTTGTCCCTAAGTGTGAGTGAGCGAGTGAATGGTTGTTTGTCTCGTTTGTCTCTGTGATGGACTGGAGACCTGTCCAGGGTGTCCCCCGCCTCTCACACAGTGATAGCTGGATATTGGGCACCAGTGACCCCTGCGACCTGAAAAGGAAGACGCGAGTACGTATAGATAATGGATGGATGGATTTTAAGAATCTCAAAAATTATCTGCACAAAATTAAGAACAGCAAAAAGTCAGTATTGGATGCCCGTGAGCTTCAGACCTTCAGGGACGTCTGGATAAAGACACATTTGATTCTGGTGTGGACATCTTGGGCTCAGGAACACTTTCACGAACCATCGTCTGTGAACGCTTTTACACAGTGCACAGGGATTGTTGGAGATTGGCATGAAGGAGGGGGGGAAAGATGGATGGATGGACTGATTGTGTTTTTATTTATATTTTACACAGCATTACAACTTATTTTGGACCTGGTTGAAAAAACTGTAAAACAGCATTATATCATTCAGGAATTTGATCAGAAAATTGATTTGCTCTTACAGTTTTTTTTTTTTTTTTTTTTAATTTACATGGCAAACTGCGTCATCGTGAACATTTCTTTGTTTTTGTAACAAACTTCCTGACCGGAAGTGGTAAATTACAGGCGTTATATTCTGAAAGAGCTGACCGGATGTGGTTAGCCGTTGCACTGCTAGCTTGTCGTAAATGACGTCATGCGGCTCTCGGTGTGTCTCCATCTGCGACATGGCTCCTCCGCGGTGTAGCGGTCACTCAGGAGGTTCATTTCAACACCCCCGAGAAGCTCCACTCGGTGAGAACGACTCGTTCAACCCGCTGGCTCCCCCCGCGGTCATCCAGACCGCTTTAATCTGAGCTAACTGTTAGCTTCTGTCAGGTAACACGGCTCGGACCGAATGAGGACAGAATGACCTGTTACTCTGAGGGAAACATCCAAAATGTTCATTCGGCTCATTATAAAAGCTGCTGTCAGTCACTCTGTCCTGCTGGTTTTATTAGCGTTTGTTAACAAAGAAACCTAATCATTTTTCATATGATATAAGCCGTGTATGATGTTTTTACAGTATATAATACTGCAAATGTGCATTCATTGCTGAATTAGATAGAAATGACCCAGTGAGCAGTGATGATGCTGTATTATTGAATCGTGCTGTTTAAGATATGAAACTAAATCATTTGTATTATGTTGAAGTGAAATGGAAGAAAAACTTTTGTTTCTGCTGTTTAATTTTAAAACATTTTAATCTCTGATTTGTCATCAAAATCTGAAACTTTCACCACCACTGCATCTGTTTTATTATTTTTCCCACAATAATTAATTTTCAAATTTACCTCCAGTTTGTTTATGGATGATATTTTTTGTTTTGTTGTTTAATATATTAAAAGTAAAGTATGACTCAAATTTTATTTATTTTGGTTTTTTTTTTAAATATAATCAGATCTTATTTTTCTATAATAACTGGCATATTTTTCAGCAAACCTAACAGAATCAAACTTTGCACCTCAACAATGTGTAGAAAATAGAACCAGAACCATAATTTAAATCGATCATACAGCCTCTTCAAAATACTGAACTATTTACAGTATATATTTTTAAGTTTAATGGCTGCTTATTTTACTGGGACATAGTTTCCCAGCAGAATAACAAAAGTAAAAACCTAAACTCCTGTCATGGAGTGAACAGTCAGCTGATGTGTGATACAGTTAGTCTACTGGGATAAGCTGACTGTGATCACAGTTTCAATTAAACTGTTTTAGATTTATTTTCTTTAAATTTAGTATTATTTTTCATCAGACTGTATGTTTTAATTTAGCCAGGTCCTGTCCACTTAATGATTCTGTAACATGTTTTCAGACATGAGTTTGAGAGTTAATGATGCTCTCTGTTTATGATCGTGTACTAGCTACAACAGAGCTAAACAACAGTACCATTGTCTGTCAATGACGTTGGCTAATTCTCATAAAGCTTTTTTTAAAACCTTAAAATCCTTGCTTTTCTTAAAAACAAGCATGTAAAAAAAACAGACTACAGGTCTGAGCTTCTCTGAGCTAATATCAGAATCAGTCAGATCCTTTCCTTTAACCTAAGGCCAGAGTGACTCTTAAAGTTCACGAGTTAGGACGGTGTTCATTTAATTTTCTTTGCAACTTAAACAGAGTCACAGTAGCGGTTTAGCTGTTGCTCGTCTCCATGTAACAAATTTTCACTGTTTGTCTGCTACTCATCACTGTTAGCCAAATCACACATCAACTGACCCGTTGGGACCAGATTCAGTCTCTGCAGGAAATATGGTGCTGCATTTCGAACCCTTCTGATTTTAAACCACATGGTCATGCTCAGAATTTTTACTCTGTAAAAGATGGGACTTCAAAAGTAACTAAGTACAGTACTTGAAATAAAACATACTCAATTATACATTAAAATAATTAAAAAGTAAAAGTACACAAAATTAATACTCATTTACAGCAACAAGGGTTATCTGTTATTTTACTTTCCTCCTGATCAAACGAATAACCAGAGTTGTGTCGGCAACCGAGCAAAGATTAAAATGGGCTCTTTAGGCTTTGTGTTGCCAGCAGCCTGTCACAAAGACATATTTTGTTTAATTTATTTCACTGAAATAATGAAAAACACCAAAAATAGCATGGTTTTCCAAAAAGGTGATTAGACAGGTCAGATGTAACCAGTAAAAAACTGCAAAAGCAGTAAATGTTTTTGTAAAATAAATAAATAAATGAATCAGTTAATTAAAACAAAGACTTTAATATGCATCGTCTCCTTGTTAATATCTGCTCCGTTCTATTTTTCTGTAATTCAGGTGGGAAGTGATGCAGCAGAAACTGTGCTCCAGAGGTTCAGGTTCCTTCCTCTTGGAGAGGAACGGTCAGGCCTGCGGCGCCATCATAGACTCTGTCGCCTCTTGCGCCCTTCCATTCCGCTGCCCCCGCTGTGGTGAGCAGGAGTGTTTTCACAGCCTGGCATCGCTCCGCACACACCTGGAGTACCGACACTCGTACCACTCACCAGACGTGACTTCTGGAGGCTTCAGCATCACAGGAAAACTCCCTGACCCGCTAACTGCAGCGATCCCCTGGCAGGACATGAGCCTCCCGACCCGCAGGGGGCAGCAGAGCGCCGTCAGACCGCCTCATGTCCGCTCCCTCAGTGACAGCAGAGACGGTGGGTACCTGCAGTCCTACAGCTCTGCAAGAAGGCGCACCCAGAGCGTTGGGGTGGGGACACAGGCTGAGGAGGAGGAGGATGAAGATACAGGAGATGAAGAGGAGGATGAAGATGATGATGAAGAAAGACATGGAGGTAGAGATAATCCGGACACAAAAGTCTCTATCAGAAAGTCTGACACTTGCCACCAACATGCCAACCATCATTACCTCCTGTTCCCTGCTCCAGCTTCTCTAGACCTGAACCCAGACGAGGACCTGGACCTGGACCTGTCTGGTGCGTTTGGGTTTGTGTTACTTCCAGAAGCAGAAAGTATGAAACATCTCAGTTTGTATCTGCAGTAACATATCTCCTTCCTGTCTCCTACAGCCCAGAGCTCCTTCTCTGGAGCGGAGACGGCGGCAGCCTCGGCAGCGGTGCGTCGGCGGCTGGCCCGCATCCTGCGGGCGGCTGACAGCACCATGCAGCGTCGGCTGGCCCAGCTGAGCACCGACCTTGCCAGAACCGACACAGAACTGCTGTGTGAGCGTGCTCACTCGCAACATCTGGCCCAGGAGCGTCAGGAGGTGGCGGACAGGGAAAGGTCACTGAGCCGGCAGGTGGACGTGGCCGTCATGGTGATTGCTGCACTGAAGGAGCAGCTCAACGCCTCGGAGAATGAGTTGGAGCGCAGAGAGAGGTGAGAACATCTTGATCTGCTGGAGACTGCCTCACCTGGTGGACCCATTTCATTCCTGCATTTTTTCTTTCAGGGAGGTTTTAACCATCCAGAAATTTCTGGAAGCAGCGGCTCGGCAGGAGACAAGCGGTAAAGTTAGGATCCAGCGTTTCATTGAGAATTTACTGGGTCGCATCGCCCTAGCTGAGAAGCTGGTAGAGTATTACCAGGCTAACGGCAGCCCGCCACAGTGCAACCACTACAAGGTACAACACACACATGGGACAACTGTAGGACTCAGTTATCACTGATTTAGGCTTTGTTGTTGTCGTTCAAGTGATTTTTGTCTTCTCTCTGCCATGTTTTGTATCTGTGAAATGAGTTGAACCATAACACAGTTGTACTGTGTACGAAGTTATACTGGGGTATTTTTTTTTCATTCATTCAACATTTATTTAAATTAATAAAATAATATTTTATTAAAATATTATTAAAATATTATTTAAATATTAAAGTATTAAAATAGCAACAGTGTTGCTTTGAATATAACCCCCTATTTAAAAAAATATACAAATTGTGAAAATTTGTAACCTCCTTTACAACGTCGCATGGCCATCGGGGGCAGTGTCATGAGATTGGCCCCTCTTCAAAAGGGAGGACCAGAGAGTGTGCTCCAATTATAAGGGCATCACTCTCCTTAGCTTGTAAGGTCTATTCAGGGGTACTGGAGAAGCGTGTCCGATCATTGGTCGAACCTCAGATCCATTAGGAACAGTGTGGTTCCGTCCTGACCATGGAACACTGGATCAGCCCTTTACCCTCAGTAGGGTCCTCGAGGGATCATGGGAGTTTGCCCGTCCAGTCTACATGTGTTTTGTGGACTTGAAGAAGGCATTTGACCTCGGGGTACACTGTGTGGGGTGCTCCGTGAGTACGGGATTGGGGGCCCGTTGCTACGGACTGTTCTGTCCCTACACAAGTGGTGCGAGAGTTTGGTTCACATCGCCGGTAGTAAGTCGGACCTCTTCATGGTGGGAGTTGGACTCCACCAGGGCTGCTCATTGTCACAGATTCTGTTCATAACTTTTATTTACAGAATTTCTTGGTGCAGCCAGTGGGTGGAGGGTTTCCGGTTTGGTGGCCTCAGGATTCCATCTCTGCTCTTTGCAGATGATGTGGTCTTGTTGACGTCATCGTGCCGTGATCTTCAACTCTCACTGCAGCGGCTCGCAGCTGAGTGTAAAGCGGCTTGGATGAGAATCAGCACTTCCATGGTCCTCAATCGGAAAAGGGTGGATTGCTCTCTTCAGGTCGAGGGTGAGGTTCTGCCTCAAGTGGAGGAGTTCAAGTATCTCAGGGTTT
>JARVGS010000548.1:10375185-10385806 GCA_031762315.1 Hypsolebias antenori | reverse complement strand
GTCGATGGCGCCGTAAGTCGGGGACAACCTGTATATGTACAGTACTGTATATATATATATACATACAGTACTGTATATATATATATACATACAGTACTGTATGTGTATATACTTACAGTACTGTATATGTAGCTTCTAAATTTTACTCACAGGGCTCTGCAGAACAGCAACAGCTCTCAGTTCCGATCCGATTCAGTTGTGTTTCTTCAGACCTACTCTGCATCAACGAAGCCCACAATCAATTTTTCTAAACTTCTACATACTTATATGGACAGTAGCTTCTAATTTTTACTTACCAGCATGTCCCTGCTCGGAGGTCCACATTAACCGGTTGAAAAAGATGAAAAACTTCCCGGTGAGCTCCAGATGGACCACCGGACCTTCAGTGCACTTCCCTGCTCAGAGGTCCACATGGACGGGCTGACAGCTCTCAAGATTCACTGATGGGTCTGGCGGTCTGTTCTGCTCTGGATCTGGTCTTGTTCAGTGCTTCTCTTGAGCGCCCAAGTGCATTTTGTGGGGCAGGCAGACCTTCGATTGGCCTGCGTGGGACCGTAGGTGGTCCGACATATGGTGGTGCATCCATGCTCAGAAGTTCTCGTGGGCTACCAGATCTCAAGTTTCACCGATGGGCCTGGAGGTCTGGTCCTGCTCCGGTTCTGGTCTGGTGGGTTCAGTGCAGCTTCTCTGCATCTGCTGGGCGCCAATCAGATCAAAACCTTCCCTCTAGTTCTGGGCGGGGCCTTGTTGCCTTCTGGGAAATGTGGTCATTATGAGCAGGAATACAGTGGATGTTTACTGAGAGAAAACTACAAAATGGCGGCGCCTGTCTGAAGTGTTTTACATTTTCGTTAACTTTTTACTGTACAGTATCCCGTACTGTCCCAACCACGTAATATTAAAGTTGACGATCGTGTCCTGTACCGCGAAGTAGCGAGGGACTGCTGTACCTCAGACTGCTGCAGTAAAATGAGTTTCCCCTCTGACCTGAATGTTGTTGAGCCGTAGAGTTTTTACAAGTTGTGTTCCTTCATGTCCACAATGCATCAGTGACTTTCTGCTTTGGCTCTAACAACAGAACTTATAACTTCCTGATAAAAGGCCAAAAAGTCTCTAAACCATCCAAAGAACTGCATTCACCTGACTCCATTTTAAATAAAAAATAGAGCTTATTTTCATCAAACTGAGATCCGATTGTTTGCTCCAAACTATTACTGAGAAAATATTTCACATCTGTTTTCTCGTTTAGGACAATTTGAAAACTTTGGAGCAAAGAAGTTCAGACTGTTTAAGTTCTGGAAGTGTTGAAGAATTGTGAAATAATTGAATCAAAATTATTCTAGTCACTGAATCTTATACTGTATCTGTAAAAACTCAATGGTTTAGTTTGAACGTCTAACTTAACACTACAGTTATACTTTTTTTTTTTTTTTACGAAAGGTTCAATTTGGTGTAATTTTTTTTTTGCATTCAAGCTCAATCATATGTTTGTTATAGGAGAGAAGAAAAGCTCTACAAATGGAGGTTGACGAGGCTTCTCAGCCACAAAAGCCAACGGTCAGTGTTGTGGTCTTCCCTAAATTCACTCATTAACTTAAAAAGTTGGTGTCAAATGTTCACAAATCAAGAATTAAACACGATGGTGTTGAGATTCAGACTTCTAGGCTATGTTCGTATCACAGTCTGTATTTTTAAGAGCAGCCTTGTATGTTCTGTTGTTCATACTTGTTCAGATTCATAGGCGCAATATGACTACAGTCCAGTTGGATGTACACGTTGAAAGATAAGGATATCAATTAGGCTCACGTCTCTGTAATCCAATTTAATTTGATCAATTGTGTGTATTTATATCGCACCACTTCAACAAACGTCGTCTCAGGACATTCAGACATTATTTTATATAAATTAGTAAAAGTTCTCTTTGTAAGGAAGTCAGCAGATTACGTCAAATCTTCAGTTTGTCGCAATCTCCCGTCCTGAGCAGCACATTGGCATCCACTGAACAGAAACCCCCATTAGAACCAGAACCAGGCTCAGAGTGGCCATCTGCCTTGACCAGTTTGGAAAGAACACGGACAAACACGACTGGTTTAGGTGTGGTTTCTATAGGAAGAACAACTTAATGATAAAACAAACACAAGTTGAGAAAGACAACAGCAGAGGGAGATGTGGTTGGTTTGTCCTCCACCAGTCTAAGTTTACAGAAACAGAATAAGGCTCAAGAAACCCAAGACAACCCAAACTATAGGATTTATCCAAAAATGAAAGACTTCAATCTTTTAGTCTGCGTCAGACAGAAACAGCTAAGTTTAAAACAACTAAGTGAATCATGTACATGATCTGTATTTAAAAGAAAGTTGAAACAAAGTTTAGTTTTTTAACACACAATTCTTGTTCCATTTTTTTATTATTTTAATATTTTTGGACGATTTAAATTTATTGAGCTATTATCTATTGCATTTGTGTGTTTATAGTAAGATGTAAGCTATGTACAAAGCATTAGATTTTTTTTTTCTTTTGTATTTTAGGTGGGGCTGTAAGCTCGTTGTGGGTTTATATGACCAGCTCATTTTTTTTAAATCTCTTCCTTTGTGTCATTTCTTTTTTTTTTTTTTGCAAACAATGAAATAAATAAACTGGAAGTTGGTTTCACAAGTGATAACAGCTGAAAACTCCGCCTTCCATTCTACGTTTAGGAACTTTAGGAACAAGTAAACTTCTGCAATCTTGAGTAAAGTGCTTTGTTATAAAAAATATGCAACAAGCTATTTAATATAAGATGGATTAAGAAAGTTCATAAATATATGGCAGTAATCGTCTTAGTATCTGTTTGAGATTTTATGTGCAAGATGAAAGTAAACTTCTAAATGCTCCAAGCATTAATATTTTTCTTCCCAATGTTTCTGTTCGTCAGGGTTTGGGCCAGTGGAGTACTGCTCAGTTCGACAGCTCCAAACAGCAGCAGAAGTTCCTGCGGCTGATGGGGGGCTTCAAAAAGGGCTTCCAGCCAGCTGTGTCCACAGCTGGAGGAAGCAACATGGCACTTGGGAAGGATGCACAGCAGCAGCTGCAGCAAGGGCTTCTGGGAGAGTTTGAGCGAGCCCACTCACGAAGAATGGACTTCAGTAACAGAGGGGCAGGGCTCGGGTTTACTGGCCCGTCTAACAAGAAGTTCTCCATCGACATCAACGCCAGTCGATCTGTTCGCTTCGACGACTAATGAGGTGCATATTTGTACAAAAACATATTTAATGATGATTCTGTTCACTGGCTCCACTGGAGGATTAAACTTGCAGATGTTGTAAATAACAAATTACAAGTTGTCCACTTTGTCCACAGAATCCCTCTGTAGAGAAACTAACTTTATTAAGGAGTAGTGGAAAAACGAGCACAAGATGAACTGTTGTGTGAAAATGCTGCTTCTTTAAAGATTTCTTGCTTTTTAAAATAAATTTACAAAAACCAAAAACGTTTTTACTGTCTGGTGTTAAAAAACAAAAAAGAAACGGCTTTCCGTAAAAATGCTGAGTGCTTAGTGACTGCTGAGTAAGCTGAAGCAGTTGTTAAAGCTAAAAGGAGCTAAATGGTAGCTCAAAGCAGCAAAGATTGGCAAAACGCTGACCACAAGCAAAAAAAGTAAAGCTAGGAAGAAAGTAGCATAACAGTAGCTGAAAGTAGCAGAATAGCTAAAAGAACTGTCGCTGAAAATAGAACTGTAGCTAAAGGTAGAACAATAGCTGAAAGAACATTGGATAGAAGTAGAACAGTAGCTGAAAGTAACAGAACAGCTGAAAAAACAGTAGCTGAAAGTAGCAGAATAGCTGAAAGTAGAACAGTATATGAAAGTAGAAGAACAGTAACAAAGTTAGCAAGAGATTGTAGGAAAGTAGTAAAATGATAGCTAAAAACAGCTGTAGCTGGAAGCAAACAAGGTTTTGGAAGTAACTGAAGAGTTCTGTGTGGGGAAATATGTAAACAAAATTTAAAAAGTTGATTTTTTTTTAAGTATAAACATTATAAAAACTAAACGTTATAGTGTTCATCTGAATAAGATGAATATTGTACAGTATATGGAAGATAAAACATCAAAGTAACCAGAACTAGTTAAGACTGCAAAAAATAACCAGGAAAAGAAAATAATTCTAAACAAGTCTGAAATATAAAAGGAAGGTCTCAAACTGAAAACACAAAGTAAAACACTTGACTGGTTTAACAGTAAAAATTAACAGACAGAAACTTTGACAGTCATTTATTTTCATTCCTGCACTTATGAATAAGAAAATATTAGCTTCATTATAATAAACATGAAACTTACAGCTTGCCTACTGTTGGCTCAAAAACAGTCAGTTATGTGCTGGAAAGCAAGAATTTGACTATCACGTGTACTTCAATGCTCCTTACAAAGCAGCTGCATCAAACGTCAGATTCTAATACTGCTCTGTTAAGAAAATAAACGTCTTGATCATCGGCTGGACGTTGACAGAAACGTGCAGTTCTTTCTGCAGCTTTTCTGCCTTAATTAGTCAGTGACTTCAATGGAAACTTGCCTCCCACGCTCTGAGGACTTCTGTTAGCAAAAAATATAAATCCATTCTTAAGAATCTAAAAGCATTTACAGCTTGATCGCTGTTCAATCGAGCACAATGAAACGGTGACAAAATGTGCAGCGGAGCAGCTATTTACAGACAACACATCAAATCAGGAGTAGCCAATGGATTACGTCACCCAGACACTACGGCTGGGGGCGGGGGGTCTTGATGAAGGAAGAAGTTGTGTGTTCCAAGCGGTGTGGAGAAGACTTTCTAGGCTCTCATGCCTGCAGATACTCAGGCTGCACGCGCGCCACTTTCCTGAACTCCTTGACCTGTGTCCACGGACACTGCATCTCACACCAGCTGATGGGAATCATCTGAGCACCTGGTTCAAAGAACGTATGGTTGAAATAGCACGAGCACATGTAAATATTACAACAGTGTATAATAAAAAAAAACTTCTGTTAACAATAAATTCCTTAAACACCTTTCTTAAAGTCAAATTCAAGAACTTTTAGTGTGAACTTTTTAAAAGACTTTTCAGAACAGTAACATGTTCTGTATGTACATGTATGTATACATGTACATATGTATACTATACATGTATGCGTATGTATGCTTAGATGTGTGTATGTATACATATATTTATGGGTTAAATCATGAATGTAGTACTCCATACCAGCCTGTGCATCCATCCATCCATCTATCCATCCATCTTCCTGAAACTGAATGTCTTTAGAAGACACTTTTTTTTTTAAATTAAAATAAGTTATTTTGCCTTAAAAACAAAATCATGTTTTATTTTATTTGAAAAGCAACAAATTTATAAATATGCATCACTTATCTTAAAATATAATTTGCATCCTATATAGTCTGCTAAAAAGAAACGAGTCAGCTTGTTTTTTTTTTTTTTTACGACTAATGTCAAAAGTAGCCCTAAATACATCTGAAGGCTTTTAAAATAAAACATCCACAGTTGTCAAAATATGTTTCTATCGTTTTGTCGAAGTGCCAAAACTAAATCTTACAAAATCTTACCACAATTACAAGAAACACAGGTTTGAAACATTTAACTGTGTAATGATGAATCTATACATTAGTTTCACCTTTTGATAGAAACTATTGAACGTTTTCAATATTCTAACTTTTTAGATGCACCCGAACATTCTTTTATAAAACCCTGACAACTCTTTATGGGTTTTTTTGTTCAAGTTTAGTTGAGTACCCATAGATGTTTGTCTTGTTGCGTTTCTTTGTTTTACTTCAAACCCCTGAGCAATATAATTTAGCATCTTTATCAGCTCATTATATAAAACTAAAGCAGATGATAGTTATATCTGCAAGACATAACTAATACTTTCTACCAGATAATAGTAAGAGAAGTCATATTATTATTCCAACAATACACATTACTGGTGTTTGGGAAACAAAAAATACTTTTCTCCCATTTGTCAGTACTTTTTTGTGTACCCTTATTGCATGCTTTTTGTATTTCCTTGTTGGGTTGTTCTTTGATTTTTTTTTTTTTTTTTATAAGTGAGTCAAATCAGTTCTTCTCATCCTAAGCATTTCATTATACCGGTACTGTTAACCCTGTGTTAACTTTGCATATGACAAATAAACACAACTTGAATTCTTCACCAACTTGCGCCATCCGGTGTTCATTCAGAATATTCATTTACCTGCTTCACTGTGTGCCACCACCACCCCCAGCTCATTCTCGGACGTCGTCAACAAGTAGTTCGACTGAATGTCCCCGAGAGAAATCTGACAATGCAGGTCAAGGTGTTACACACATTTACAGCACACATCCACACCATGTGGAATAAAAACAGACAACAAATGAACCAACAATTATTACATTTTGTTTTCACTCATCTGTTCTCTTTGGAGCCTATCCTGAAAAAACATGGCCTTTCATTTCAATGTTACGCTGATGACTGTCAGATTTATTTGCCCTTAAAGCCCAACAGTTCTTGATCCATTCATCCTCTGTTAAAATGTCTTGATGACATCAAGGCATGGGTGGATTCAATTTTTTTTAAGTTTCAACAATCAGAAAACTGAAGTCGTGTTTAGTCCTAGCTCTGCTGCAGTCTCTGTTCCTGTTAACCTGGACTTTTTGGATGGTTTTAGACTCTGACTTAAGTTTAATAAACAGATTAACTCTGTTCTACAGAAAAGTTTCTTCCAGTTAAGGCAGCTAGCTAAGTTTAAGTTCATGTTGATCAGATCTGACCTTGAAAAAAATAGTCCATGCTTTAATTACAACCCGGCTACGCTACTGCAACACACTTTATGTTGGGGTCAGTCCCTTTCACATCTCCAGCTCATTCAAAATGCTGCAGCTCAACTATTAACAGGAACTCGTAGATTTGATCATATTTTACCAGTTTTGTCCTCCCTTCACTGGCTCCCTGTGCTTGTCAAAACTGATTTTAAAATTCTGTGAACCTTTAAGTGCATTAAAGGCCTCGCACCCTCATACCTCTTTGACCTACTTCAACCTTATGCTCCTTCTCAGGTGCTGACATCATCTGATCAGCTGCTTTTGGTTGAAGCTCAGAGGAGATTGGGCTTTTTCAGTCATGGCCGTAAACTCTGGAACAGTCTGCCCCCCAACATTAGACACTTCACTTCCTGCTTTCAAATCTCTCCTGAAAACACACCTGTATTCACTGACGTTTAACACTTTTTTATTTACTATTTTAGTGTTCATCATTGTTTTTGTGTTTTTATGTTTAATTTTTGATGCTTTTAATTACAGCTTGTCGTTTTTTTCTGCCTTGATCTTACTGTTAAGCACTTTGGTAAAGGCTGCTGTTTTAAATGTGCTTTATTAAAAAAAAAATTGACGACATTCAGAAATATCAGTACAGAACAAACTAAAGCACCGGCCTGTGATGTAGTGGGAGCTGTGAAACGTGCTACATGTCATCGGTTGTAATCTCCACACCCTTTAATTAAACATTCCTAAAGATGAAGAAAAAATCTCAAATCATTTAAGGCTGTCAGCTGAAGGAATCTTACACATCACAAACAGTTGAGGAATGAGCTCAATGTCTAAAGGCTCGTTAAAGGATACCACTTTTGCCAAGACTATGTCACCGGGTCTGAAGCTTTTATATATCTCCACCTGAAACAAACATGAATAGCAGGAAACACTCAGCATGTTTTTAAATCAACAAGAGAACAGAATGATCCCAATGAAAGCCTGAATTCTTGCTCACCTTATCCTTCTCTGTTGCTCGCACGTCCTCTTTTCTACAGAGAAAGTGGGCTGTGAGTTTAGGAAAAGATAACAAACCATGCTGCTTTACTCGGGGACCGGGTTTCTGGGCTTACCTGATCGTCCCTCTGAAGCGGTCTTTCAGCGGCGTGGAGCCGACATAAAGGATTTGGACTTTGGCAAACCTGGGGTTGATGCTGGTCACCTTTTGAAAGACAAGTCAAATTGATGAAATCTGAATGCAGGCAGGGTAGAGTCACTTCATAGGAACATCTGAGACCATCTTTGTTTTATTTCTTAGACTTTTATTGTGCATTTATCAGATAGGATCACTTTAAATTAGAGAATTCTAAAAATTTAAACAGGCAGAGGAGATGATAAAAAGTGATCTAGAGATCAATGTAAAGAACCCCATGTTTTTTGAATGTGGTCCAAAAGGACTCGCTCTGTTGCGGTTTTTCAAAATAAGATTGGACGTGACACAGAATTAGCTGATTGATGGACGAGACGCAAAATAGGCATGGATTTTTTGTTCAAAATAAGGTTATTTCAAATTATTTAGCACCTTTGTGCAGCCCACAGCTGTGGGAGAAGCTTCTTCCTGCAGCTGATCTGGAATCAACCTGTCTAAATAAAGGTTGAATGAATGAATGAATGATCTCCTGTATATATACGTATATATATTTCTTACTAAATATTTTTGACTTAATGGTATATTAATGGTACACATGTATACCTAACATTAAAAATAATAAAATATTCTGCAGTTGTGATGCTGGTTGGACGTACTGCCAGAAACCTCTGAAACGTATTTGGAGATGGCTTATGGTAGAGAAATGAGCATTCAGTTCACAGGCAACAGCTCAAGTGGACATTCTTGCAGTCAGCATGACTGGTCTCTCCTGTAAATGAGTCCTCGAGGCTCAATGGGATTAACCTGCCTAAATAAAGGTTGAATGAATGACAATCGCACACTCTCTCAGAATTTAAGAATAGCCTTTATTGTGGTCAGCCTAAGGCACACCTGTGATATAATCTTGCTTTCTAATCAGCATCTTGATCTGCCACACCTGTAAGGTGGGTGGATTATTTTGGCAAAGGAGAAGTGCTCACTAACACAGATTTACACAAATGTGTGAACAATATTTGAGAGGAAAAAGTCTCAGATCTTTTGAGTTCAGCTCATGAAAAATGGGAGCAAAAACAAAAGTGTTGTTTATATTTTTGTTCAGTGTATTTTACTCTGAATAACCTTTAAGTTTGTGTGTGTGTGTGTGTGTGTGGGTCAACAGAAAAGAGAACGTGTGACAGGAAAATAAACTTCTGAATAATATTTGATTATTATTTTAACTAAAGCATCTGCAATCCCACATACCTTACAGGTAACTATGGCTCCAACATCTGGGAGCAGTTGTGCTTCTGTTTCCCTCACCACAGAGATCACTGGCAGCTAGAAAAATACACAAATGCAATATTGAGTTAAAAACACACACAGAACTTTTTGTCTTTCTTCCTACCTACACTGGCTTCCAGTGGCAGAATTAACTTTCAGTATAGCGGATTAGCGGTTTTGCTAAATTTGAATACAAATTTAAATCTGGTAAATTCAAGTCCACTAATTTTTTTAAAACACAGTTCTACACACTACAAACATACTGGAGAATGGAGATTTCCACAGAGTGATGATATGCTAAGCAGAGCTAAGCAAAACTAAATGCCACCCAGTGCTGTCAACAATCTCGCAGCGCTTTTGTTCCCCCTCATATCTCCAGCAACAATCTTTGACTCATGGTGTCAGTTCACAGCCAATAACAAAGACTTTAACATGAATGCCAAACCAAACCAGAACAGGAAAATTACATGAAAAACCCATTTTCATACTCAGAAATATCGTTAACAAGTTGAAACACTGCACACTTCATTCCTACCCAGGATGTTTGCAACGCTCTCACCGTCTCTGGGACGTGACTCTCTCACAAATGATTTCACACCGCGAAGTAGTCCCTCGCTACTTGGCAGTTCGTTTTTTGCAGACTCGCTCTATCAAAGTTTTTCAAAGTAAGACTGGACATGACACATAATTGGCTGATTGATGGATAAGCCACATGATCGGCATGGACATTTTATTTAAAATAAATTATTTAAACGTATTTAGCACCGTCTGCACCTGTGTGCAGCCCACAGCTGAAGGAAAAAACTTCCTCCTGCATCTCTGAGCATCCCACACGTGCAGGATAAACTTCCTCCTGTAGCTGATCTCCGTGCAGAGCGGAGAAGTGGACGTGGCCAAGAGCACTTGCAGGAATCACGACGTTCTTTGCTCTTTTAGAGCGTTTAGTTTAGAAACATTGTTCAGAATATTGTAAGAGTGTGGGAAGGGTTTAAAACACTTTATATGTAATAAACTACTACTTACTACTTGTACTATTATTCCTACTTTGCAGTTTTTCCACTTATCACAGGGCTTCAGGGTACGGATCCCCTGCGATAAACGAGGGACTACTGTATAAGGATCGGCTGAGATGGTGTACAGGCAGGGCAGCCAGCTAGGGACCTGAAAGTCCCAGGTTCGAATCCCGGTCACTGCATACCTCGTGGTGTCTCTGGGCAGCACACCTTACCCCCAAAATGCCCCCCGGGCGCTTTCAATAGCTGCCCACTGCACCACCTTGTGGTGGATGGGCTAAATGCAGAGACTAATTTCGCCAGTGTATGGAAACATACAGTGATGACAATGTGATGACATCATTATTATTATTATATAAGGTATACACTAGGAATGCGCGATATAAACGGTACACGGTAGAAACGATAGACATTTAGCCTACGATAGAGATCTGTCTTCTACCGGCTAACCGCA
>JARVGS010000548.1:10304980-10316725 GCA_031762315.1 Hypsolebias antenori | reverse complement strand
ATAATGAAGGGCTAATGGCCTACTGGGATGCTAGCGACGCCGTCCTCCTCCGTACAGTACTGTATTCCTCCGCCGCTGCACCGCGTAAAACCGATGTAAAAACAACGTAAAACCGACGTAAAAACAACGTAAAACTGACATAACCACGTAACGTGAATAAGGGAGATGTGTAGAAACGCCGTAACCCGAGACCGTCGTAACCCGAGGACTACCTGTATTTCCTCGTAATTCTGATTCACCAGCTAGTCTCAGCCCAGTGAGACACAACTTTTATGTTAGCATGAAACCTATTTGTGTTTTGGTAGAAAAATGTTTAGCATGTGAACATTATCCCATCTAGTTTAATTTACTCGTAATTTTTTTGTTTCCTTTTCAGCTCCCGAGGCACAGAGAGAGACGGTGTTTGTATGCGCTGCCTGTAACTCCTCCCTCACCAAGTCATAGTGAGATGGACAGTTAGTTTTGTTGCCAGAACCCTTCACTGGAGCCCAAACAAATGTAAAGAAATCTCTTTATGTGGAATTTCAGGACCTTCCAGCCTTTAGCAGCTGCATCTCTTCGTACTGTCTCATGTTGCTTATGGGATTTGTGCTGTAACGTGTTGAGCTATTTCCTGCCTGATCGATCAGTGATGGATTGGACCTCATGAGTTTTGAAGGCTTCATACAGAGCTTTGTGGACCCAGAAATAACAGACCTACTTTCTTTCTGCTATCTGAGTGGAGAGAGGTGTAAACGTGCACAGCAGAGGCCAAGACGTAGCTGGTGGAAATCAATGTTTTTGCTATTACCTGCGTTACCTTACCTGCCCTCTGCAGCAGGTAGCTCCTACTCTGTAGGGACAAAATAATGGTCCTGTAAATGCGAGATACTTTTAGATAGATGGTGAAGTACGTGTATTCACCAAACAATGATTATGACGTCTTCATTCAGCTATGCAAGCAAAACCAGTGACTGCACAGGTTTTCTTGTTAAATATTTTGACTTTTAAGTTTTCAGCTGTGTCATGATCAGATGTGTGACTCTGACCTTCATTAGGTGAGTGAGCTTATATTTATTCCACAAAAAACATATTGATAAATTATATATATTTTATTTTGGAAGCGGCCCTTTTAAAGTTTTACTCGCTATAATAATTGCCAGGTTTTGCTCTTTGGATAAAGAGTCTCACAAGTTGCGGAGGCGGCAAAACACACATCTTTAAGCAAAAAAGCACAACTTGTACAATTGATTTAATATTTTAATGAACTCCTTCCATTTCTAATGTTTTTTTTTTCCTGTGTGGACAAATGAGCTTATTGTGTCTCCTCTAACAAGAATCATGGCTTTCCTTGGATTAAAGCCGTTTAAAAGGCTCAAGAAACAAATAGCCTCACACTCTCTTGCAAGCAGGACTTGACTAGAAGAATCAATTTTGAGGCATTAAAACTCAGAACATGGACCTGATGGTTAAGTTAGTTTTTAATTTTGAATCAGACACAGATGATTGTAACTGCTTTGCTTTTATGGTAATATTACACTGTTCTTGTTACTGTAATCTCTTCTAACTGTTCTATATCTAATATATATTTAATTTAAAACTCCTGAAAGTGCTGTATATTACGTAACTTGATGATTGTGTATATATTGGGCCCTATTTTTAAGGTAAACATTATGCCATTATTGAAATAAACTGTGAAATTTTAATTTATTAAAATTGAGTAGGGATATATGTATTTTTTTTTTTGACACAGAATTTTAAAAGCACCTAAAATTGAAATTGTATTAACCTATCCCTGATGTAAAATTTTATTACCATTTCAACCGTTTCTTAGCAATGACATTAAACTTTATTATTTTGTTACTCAAAGAAGTTGTTTCCTGACAGAGTTTGAGTGTCATACAAAGATATGGTCAGTGATTAAAGCCAAATTGGTTGATTTTGGCAGCTTAAGTATTTAAAACATTTTTTGGGGGGGGTGAGGTGGTAAAATTACTGATTAAAATCTAAGGTTATCTTCAATTTTAACTTATGTACAATGATTGGCAAGTTAAGCCAATCCAAAAGTAAGGAAAGTAACGTCTGCTCTTGCATCCTGCAGTCATTGCCAAATTAGTTTATACAGTATCATTTAAAAACAAGTTAACCAAAGTGCTTAAAACAAGGCAACACAAGACAATATAAAACAATAAAATACATTAAATAGGAGTAACAAGAAAAATGGAATAAAGGACCAATTAATAACAAGGAACCCAGACTGGATCCCTGAGGAACCCCAACAGTGAGAGGGGCCGTAGAAGAGCAATAAACTTAACGAAGTGTACATAAAAACTTTTTTTTTTTCAGTTATGCAGAAATATGTGGCTATTTCTTGAGCTAAACGTGGATTTTTGATTATTTATTAAATGAAAAGAAGCAGACAAAAATAATTACAAATTATTCCACAATACAAAGGCTAATAACATTTTTAAATTACTCACTGAAAAGTCTTGTGGATTGGCCAAAAACAGTTAATAGTATTAAATTTAATCTGATAAATGTGCTCATAAATTTAAAATTTGTAAGCAAAATTTGTGACTAGATGTCAACTACCATGTTTGTTTTACTACGGAAATAGCCAAAGTGATTTATTCATTCATTCATTCAACCTTTATTTAGGCAGGTTAATCCCATTGAGCCTCGAGGACTCCATTTATAGTAATTATTTACATCAAATGGTAAACTTAATTTCTAACAAAGGTTTTGCAAAAAATATGTATTTGAATGTCAAACTCTCAGACGCTCCACCCTGCTTAATCCCTGGTATTTATTCTCAACAGTTTTACTCTCGTCTTTTTTTCTTTCACGTTTAGCATCAGATTCACTTCTACTTCACCTAAACATCTTCTCTGTGGTTCTACGATTGTCAGATTTCATCATATTTGTTTACCTACATAGACTACGCCCAGCCCAATGTAGGTGACTTATAGTTTGTTGGGGATTTAGCTGAGTGATTTGTTTACACTGAGCATAGATCCACATTTCCAGATTCCATATCAATATAAATCAAAAACTATTCTTTCAAGCTGCAGCGTAGTTAAGAATAACCTTTTTATGTTTATGGTACGTTCATATTTTGCAATGAAATCATTGAAGAGATGATTCAGGCTCATTTCCAAAATGATATATATATATTTTGTATTTCATTTATTATTTATTTGTATGGACTAAAAAAAAAAATTAGATGACTCCTTTTACTGTTTTTCTTAATTCAGTAGAGTAGCTTTACTTATAATAAAGTTGTCCTGGTTAGTCGGGTAGCTTAAATTAATAATATTGGAAATGTTTAGCATCATAAACACTTTTTCTAGTTTATGTTAATAAATACAGTTATTTGATTTCTGGACATTTTCTCAAGACCACGTGACATTTTTATGACCCCTCCCCCCCCATTGTGAGCCCCACCCCCTAATTCGGAACCCAACGTTTAAAACCATAAATGAGCGTTTCTATCTTAAGCCCCGCCCCTGCTGAATTTAACCACGCCCCCTCCTGTCTTCGTCTCCAAAGCGATTTTCAGCACGCGCGGAGGATCTGCCTCGCGTCCACGGATGGCAACATGGCGACAGAGGTAAGACTAGCTGTCCTGTCTGTAGTTCACGCTCACGTTTCGGTAAAATGTGTCGATATTATAATAACGACTTAAAAACAAACGAATACTGTAACATTAAATGAAAGGCGGGAGCCATTAAACGGTTAGCGACTCTGACGTGTACATCACTCGCTTATCGTCAAAAACGGCTGTGATAATTGTGTTAAGTAATACTAATAATAAAAAATAAAAAAAAAGAATAACCGCAGATAGGGAGACTTCAGAGTCAGCTGTGTGACGCGGAGGCAGAAATTTAGCATAAACAGCAGATTAACGTCACGTTAAGCTGTTTTGGTGAAAGCAGGCCATTTTTTTTTTCCCCACTTTAATCCGGTGGAGCCACAGCTGGACCAGACACAAACACTGCGGTGAAGTCAGCACCACGGACAGCCTGATGGAACATGATCTTCTGTGATGGGCATGTTGTGATGCCTGGATGGCCTTTTACCAGCCTGCCTCATCATGTTCCCCCTCATCGATCTGTTGTGAGATGTAGTGAAATGTCACCTCCTGCAGAGCTGCTCTTCCCTGAAACACCAGAGAGGAAAGACAGGAAATCTCCTCAGTGTGTGGATGAGGCTGCATGTCCAGTTCCGGGCTCTGCTCCAACAGCAAAACAGCGATTGATGCGTTCTGTCTGCGCCCGCTCCATCACCCTACACCTCCACACCAGCTACTGTTTGTACACAAGTGAACCGAGGCCTCCCCGGAGACTCGTTCAAGAGATACTGCGATGTCCCCTTACGGTGCTGTTATTATTTTGTCCTTAGTTTCACAACCTGCAGGAGTTGAGGCACAGTGCATCGCTCGCCAACAAAGTGTTCGTCCAGAGGGACTACAGCGAAGGGACGACATGCAGGTTTCAGACCAAGTTCCCGTCTGAGCTGGAGAGCAGGGTAAGAAATGGGTTTTCCATCTTCCTTGTGGGGGTCACAAACAGTTTCACAGTACAACCTCATTTTCCACATTTATGCTGCTTTGAGTCGGTGTTGCAAAAACTGTAAGACTGGACACGTGAAACGTCATCACAAAATCCAGAATGCTAAGACTGCTACATAGAAATGCGTTTACCAAAATATCCGAGGCCATTAATTCTCTTATGGACAAAGGTGAAAAGGCAGCCGAACTTCTAGGTCAAGGCTCAAGTAGTCCTGAGTCTTGTTCATGAGAACTTCATCGTATAAAGAGGGTGATAGATCAATGGAGTGAGGTCTCGTCCTTAGTAATTAGGGCGTTGTTCTGGTCTATCAGGGTGAAGAAAGAGCTGAGCTGAAAGGCAAAGCTATGGATTTACTGGTCTGTCTACATTTTAACCTTCACCTATATGGTCATGAGCTTTAGGGAACAAGCGGCTAAAATGGACTTCCTCTGAAGGGTGGCCAGGCTCAGCCTTAAGGATAAGTTAAGTAATTAGCTGATAAGCTGATAGCAATGTATTTTTTTACCCCAACTCAACTCCGCTTTATTGTCCTCGAAATTCGCTCTGCATTATATGCATTTATCGTGAAAACTATAGGAACGTGTTCACTAGTAGAGTTTTTACAGCAATATGTTGGTGATTAATTGAAGGAAACTCTTAATTAATGGAAGCACAATTAATTAATCACTGGAACAGTCTCCACTTTTTAACCAGTCATATTAAATTTTGAGATTGGGCCTGCAGATAATTTGATTTCTTCTTCTCAATTCTGAAATCGAGTGGACTGTTCCATCTTGGAACATTTTTTTTTCTCCATTCAACCTTTATTTATACAGCTAGCCTCATTGAGCCACAGGGACTCGTTTACAAGAGAGACCTGTTCCAGGCAGAACATATAAAGTACAGACAACAAAACGGTAAACAATGACGACAATAAACTACAGTAAAAATGCAATTAAAATAAGAGTACAGTAGTGTACAAAACTATAAACCAGGATGCTGTAAAACAGGGTGAAATACTAAAGACGTGAACTTATTTGCTTTGATTTTTCTATTGACATTATCTGTCCCCTGTTGTGTTCCCTGAATGATAAGAAAGGACTAAGTTGCACATTGAAGGATCATAGAAAAGTAAATCGAGCTACATCTGAACTACTCTAAGCTGTAAATTGATAGTTTCTTTAAAAAAATAGCAAATAAGAATGGCCCAGTAATGACCAGTTTATATAATTTTAGAGAAAGACATGAGAAAGGCTTTGGACGGAGGAATTGTTTGTGTTGTAAATTTCAATGTAGGTTTGTGAACTCATTCTGCATTTCTCCTGTGCTCAACTTGCGTATCTCCTCGGTTTGATCAGTGGAATGGTATTCTGTTGATGTACATCCATCTTTGATTATATGTCCTGCAGATTGAGCGTACTCTGTTCGAGGACACCGTGAAGACGCTGAACAACTTTTACGCAGAGGCAGAAAAGATCGGAGGACAGTCGTACCTGGAGGGCTGTCTGGCCTGTGCCACGGCATATCTCATCTTCCTCTGCATGGAGACACGATACGAGAAGGTCGGGCTGCTCACCTTCCACTTGAGGAGTTTTTAAACTCTATGTGAGTTTAATGTGATTAGACTCCCACACATTTTCTCACCTTTTTTGTCATATCTTTGTCAGGTGTTGAAGAAGATAGCCAAGTACATTCAAGAGCAGAACGAGAAGATCTATGCTCCCAGAGGTCTGCTGATCACGGACCCCATAGAGAGGGGAATGCGTGTTGTATCCTTGCTTATTTCAAGGTAAGCATAAAAATGAAAAGTGTACTCGAGAGTGCAGTGTCCTTCTTAACGCCGTTCACCAGATTGAAATATCAATCTATGAAGACCGAGGTTCCAGTAGCTCCAGCTCAGGCAGCAGCTCCGTGTCCGGCAGCACTGCTCGATGACCAGGACACTTTGGAAAACCAAACCCGCCTGGAGAAGAATCATGGACCGTGCTAACACTCATCTTCCAACATCCTGTGCACCATCGCACAAAGGAGTCACCAGATTTTGAACATTTTCATGCTCCTGACCTGTCATCATGAGGTTTTCCACAGCAGACACTTACTGTAAATCAAACACCTACCGGTAATTTATCTGCAGAGATGCACTGAGTTTCGCTGAGTGAGAGGTGAGCATGAAGGAGTGGTGGTGGTTTCATGCTCTGAAAGGATGCAACTTGAACTGGTTTTTCAATGACTTTGAAAGAACTGCTGGTGCCAAAATCTACTTTTATGTTCTGATTCAAAACTGATAAAATAACTATGTATGCTTAAGAAAAAGGGTTCCCAACACTGGTCCTTGAGGAATACCACCCTGCACGTCTTAGTTGTTTCTCTGCTCTGACACCTGATTTTAATAAATGGGTGATTTACAGGCTTCTGCAGAACTTGAAGTAATTAAATCACTGAATCAGGTGTGTTGGAGCAGGGAACCCACTAAAATATGCAGGATGGTGTTCCTCAAGGCCCAGTGTTGGGAACCACTGCTTTAGAACTCCCCTGGCAAACCTCACATAAGCAGGGAGAGAACATGCAAACTCAGCCAAAATTTAAATTCACGTTTATGTCTGGATTTAGGTGTAACTATTTACCTACAGTACTACAAAGAGTTATTGTCAGTTATAATTTCTAAGGGTTAGTTGAAATTTGGAATAAAGTACCACTTTTTTAAGGCCTTAGGACATAAACAGGAAACAGTTTTTTGCTCTAGAAGACATTTTTCGTGGGATTGCACAGTTTCATTCTCTGAAGCCAAAAATAGAGTTGTTTGGACAGAAAAGGAAACCACAAGCTTCACTGAACGTCACACCCCACCCAACTCAGATCTGCACCACACAGTTCAGATCGAACGCCGAGCGGCCGGGAGACTTTACCAAACCGTTCCAAATCAGCACTGCACATTAAACACTGGATTTCCCATTCTGATGTTGGCCCCTTACAGATTTTTTTTGTAGCAATTGTCACAATTTCATGTTTCAGATTGTTACCATCAGACAAAGATAACCATAGTCAATACAAAATGCAGGATTTAATATATTTAATTTATTAAGAGAATAACTGATGTAATCCAGTGTGGATGTGGGAGAAAAAGCAACTACCAGTACACCCTAAGTCTATTAACTGGTTGTAGCAACAACTGCAGTCAAGCATTTCTGAGCTTTTCCTCATCACTGTAGAGGAACGTTGCTGCTCTGCTTTGGACCATCGTCCTGCTGCAGAACCCAAGAGTTCCCGAGCCCCAAGTCCCAAACTTTAGGAGTTTCAGGTAGAGAGCAGAATTCATGTTTCCACCAACTGCAGCCAAACGGGTTCTGAAGCAGCAAAACAGCCCCATACCATCACACTACCACCACCGTGTTGGACTCTTGGTGTGCTCTATTTCTAAAATGAAGTGTCGGTTTTGTTCCAGATGCAATGAGACAAACATCTTCCATAAACCTCCACATTTGTCTCATCAGTCCACAGAATGTTTCCCCAAACGTCTTAGGGATAATCGAGAAGTTTGGTTTTTTTTTTGCATATGTGAGATGTGTTCTTATTGGTCAGTAATGGCGACCTCTCCGCCTCGTTCTTATTATTGAACTAACTCTGAGTTAGGTGAGGCCTGCAGAGCTTTAGATGTTTGGGTCCTTTAGGATGAGATGCTGACGCGCTCTTGGGAGTAATTTTGGTGGCTGATCCTGGGAAGGTTCACCACTGTTCCAGGTTTTCTCCGTTTGTAGATGATTGCTCTATTTAGCAGTGGTTCCTAACCCTGGTCCCTGAGGAACACCATACTGCATGCTTTAGTTGCTTCCCTGCTCCAACACGTGATTCAGTGATTTCATTACTTCAAGTTCTGCAGAAGCCTGTTAATCACCCATTCATTCAAATCATGTGTCAAAGCAGGGAAACAACTAAAACACACAGGATGGTGTTCCTCAAGGACTAGAGTTGGGAACCACTGATTTTAAGGGATTTTTTTTTTTTTTTAACTGTACAGAATTACTTTCTCACATAGGGTCAGGTAAAAAATAAAATTATTTGAAAACTGCATTTTGTATTTGCGTAGGTTATAAAAAACCCCCAAAAAACAGTAATTTGAAACATTTAAGATTGACCATAAAAAGACAATAAATCTGTGAGGGGGTGAATTTTTCTGTTATGCCACTCACCTGCCAAAAAGTCGAACAGTATTAAGCACTTGTTCCTTTTCACCTCTGCTCCAAATCACTGTAAGCTGATGAATGTCAATCCAGTCACGTGCACAATGTAGCAGATCGTCCTTTTGTTTCCCACGAAGCCAGACTTGTTTTTTATGTATTTAGTTTGTTTTTTTTTTTTAGACAGCCGGTGTGAGCGAGCACACTGCGAGACGCTTCCTAAATTTGAATTATGCAAAGACTCACTGAGCTTTAAGTCCAGCTGCAAGCCGAACGAAGGACGGGACAAAACGTCTTCCTGAATCTTCAGTGTTTTCCTTGATTTACGGACAAACTTCCAAAGAAGCCAAACTGTCAAAAATCAGCTCATAAATGTGAAGACTTGTTTTTTTTTTTTAACAACCTTTAGTGTAAGAACATATTTTCATACTGCTTGTTTAATGAGCTTGTTTTAATGTCAAATAAACAGTGTCATCAGAACTTTTCTTCTGATTTTGTTTGTTGGCAATTTAACGTCTCGCACACGAAAAGGCACGTAGCTCAATTAATTTAGGTTGTTGGGTAACCGAAGCTATTTTCCTCATGAACTTCTGAACCTTGAACACGTATTGATCAGGCTGCAGCACTACTGTACAGAGCTGTTTATGCTGATCAGCCTCTTTTTTTTTTTAACATTAATAACTGTTTAAACAAGAAGGACGCCCCAAACAACCTTTCAGCAGGTTTTTTTATTTGGCAGCAGAGGTTTCTAACCAAGTATAGTAATTTAAGTGGTAAATGAGAGAAAAAAATGATCTCATTGGTAGAACGTAGTAATTACCAAGGTAAATTGTTTCAATTAAAACTTGTCATTTGTTAAAAAAGCATCTCCAAATATTCAAGTTATGACACTCCTTCAAGGGGATGAAATTCTAATCTGGAATTGGGATAAAAATAATTGGATTCTACAGTTTGGGCTTAAAAATCAGAGACCAAAATTTGAAGCACATTTTATTTCAAGTAAATTACCGTATTTTCTGCCATACACGTCGCACCGCCCTATAAGTCACATCAGTCCAAATATGTCTAATAAAGTGGAAAAATCCATAAATGCATCACTTCGCCATATATGTTGCATCTGTTACGCTTCACCGTTGACAACCTGGAAATGTGTGCCGGTGTTGTGCCAAAAATCGATTGGCTGCCAAATGGTGGCAGTGGGGGCGTGCATGGGAGGACTTCAACATGAATTTAACAAGATTAATACCTAAAATCACTTATCTGTTTTCTCGACTTTATAGCCAAGGTGTGTCTCAGTTGAACTTTTACTTAATAAATGCACTTCAATGGTCAAATCAGCTTCATTTCGCCAGGGCGGCGAACTGAAGCTGATTTGACGTTTGCTCCAGGCAAACGACTGTGGCAGGCTACGGCAAGCCGATTGTGTAATAGCTACTTTTACATATTACATAATGCAACGGCATGCCATACCACTTGAGTGCCATCTAGTGGCTGAAAATGGTAGTGTTCAATATTTTCAGTCAGAATGAATGAAAACGGTCACAACTCGGTCAAACTGTGACTTATAGGGTGAAAAATACAATACACACATTAGTACTTAGGTGGCAATGGTTTTTTTTTTTTTTTTTTACATTTTAATAGTAATTGTAAATATGTAGTACTTAAAAAAATCCTTATCATCTGATACTTATCAGTAACTCTTTATTTTACCAGGAAGAAAATCCAGAAAACTCAATAACTGTAATTATAGGGGCTGATAAACAAAATAAAATCGTAAATAGTATTTATTTGACTGATCCAGGATTCTGCTGCTGCGCCTGCAAACTCGCGTTCTTACTAAATCAGATTGGAGTTAAAAACAACATTAATACTTTGTGCTTAAAGTATTTATTTCTAATAATTTACTGCAGCTCCTCAGACTGAATTATTTTGTATTAAAGATGAAAGGTTTCAACAAGTTTATATTTTTCTGAATCCGTCCAGAGGACCTGACTTAATAGTTCGATTTTTCTACCTGGATTACTGAGCATGCATCAGGAGGACATGAATGTTTTTCTAACAATCAGATCTATTTTTATTTTATGGTTTGCTTGTTATCACTGTATAAATCCCATTTTTTTGTTAATTTATTTTTACAGAACTATGATTACATAGTTTGAGCTATTTCACCATTAAATGTAAAAACAGTTAGCGTTTTGCTACTTTTAGCTTTTATGTTGCTATTTTCAGCTCTTCAAGATACTGAATTCTATAAATTTATTGTTTTCCTTTTTGCCTAGCAATTTAATTTAATTTTGCTCCTTTTTAGCTTCTGTCCTGCTCGTTTTAACCTAAACATCCGTTTGATCTTCTGCAAACTGCTCGAGTCATTCAGCACGCAGCATTGGTGCTACATTTTCATTTCTCTGGTTTCAGGTTGTGACAGTGTTTCTGCATTTGTGTCTGCCTGACTGGTGTGACACCTCTGAATCTTTGGTAAAACATTATAAAGCTCTTAGTTTCTGCATGCATCCAGCTCAACCCACAATGAAAACATCCAGGCAGCAGGTTGTGAAGTCTGTAAGCTGCTGCGTCACCCTGTGGACAGCCCCCACCTCAGATCTGCCAGAACAAACAGCACGGACACGCTCTGAGGTGAAAATGTGACAAAACACGAGGCTTCGGATGAGACTGAAGAATGAAGGTTGTTGTGAAACGGCACCAAGGCTGCAGGATGGAAGGAGTGACGGAGAAAAACAATGAAAGTGACATTAAACTACAAACAAACAGGATGAAATGTAAGTCACAAGACATTTTTTTTTTCAGTTTTACTGCTAACTCAAATTTTCTAACTCTTCCAGTGTCTGCTGTCTTTGTTGTCAAAGTACAGATAAGAAAGAGAGGATAACGTAACTCGGAGCACGTAGAAACATTTATGCATCTACAAAATAAAATTCTGACTCATGCAGGGTAATGAACCACTTTATTAAACAAAGTAAAAATCAGGCACTAAGAAAAATTAAAAACAATAAAACATGGAGGCTTCCCTTTCAAAACGCAGA
>JARVGS010000548.1:10288801-10304880 GCA_031762315.1 Hypsolebias antenori | reverse complement strand
GCAGATAAAACATCTTTTCTCTCACATTATTTCACTTTGCAGCAACTTAATGGAATTTCATGCAATTTTCCTCAAACACCTGTGGAAACAAAAGACAATGAAAACGACAAATGAACAATGAAAACATGTTTTTTTAATAAAATTATTATTTTTTTGCTTACCTGCACAGCGGCCATTCTTGACAATGAAGCCGTTACCGCACTGAAAACATGAAGAAAAATATAAACGCCAAATGAGCAGAGAGAATTATTGTTTTTTTAGATATTCTGGTCTAATTCAGTGACTTTGACTTTGAAAAACTGTCTTTTTATTATTAAAAAAAAAGTATATTTAACAAAGTGAAGAAATACTTTTTTTTTTTTTTTTTTGGTAAAAGTAGTACCGGTATTTGTTTAGTGAAGTCAAGAAAGACACTTTTTATATAAAGCAAGTATTTATGATACTGAAGTCAAGAAATACTATATTTTTAATGAAAAGTATTTATGTTTGATGAAGTTAGACTTTATTTTTATAAAAAATAAGTATCTTTAAGTCAATAAATACTTTTTTTAAAAATGTTTTTTTTCCTGAAATAGTTTTTAAGTTCAACTTTATACGTCAGGAGATACATTGTTGATGTTACCATTAAAATGCACTTACAGTGATAAGTAATGGCAAAACTCAATGTAATTTTTTATGTTGCGATGGCAGAGGGTTGTTAGCAGCAGCTGCTGAAAGTAACTACCGGTAATAAAGTAACTTGTAATCTAATTTAGTTATTTTCCAAATCAAGTAATCAGTAACTTAACTAAGTTTACTTTTTCAATGTAACTATGCCATCACTGGTCTAATCTTTTTTTTTTTTGGTAATAAAACAAAATTTAAATGAAAAAAAAAAATAGTGAAAATGTTGATGTTTTTGTTATTTTTAAGCGATTTACAGAAGCTGAGTGGAATGAAATCCATTTTGTGAGTTTTCGTTGTGTACCTGTGTGACGTTACTGAGCACAGATGCATCTTTGGGAAAGGCGATTTCCATCACTGAGTTCATTTCTCCAGCTTCAAGAACTCGACTGGTGGTCGTGCCATCAGGCCAGGAGACCTCCACCACTTTCACCTCGTCCGTTCCTGCAAGTCACAGATGTTACAACACTTTACTCATGGTAGATCTTAACACTTTCTCTACTGTATATAGTTTTATCTTCGCAGTGAGCAGTATTTATGTTGCATTTACTTACTTTTCATGTAAACATCAAAGTTCATGCTCAATCATCCAGGTACCAAATCCAATCATTCTCAGTAATTCTTTCATGCAATTTTCATTTGATTGCAATCTGCAGTTTAGCCACTAGATGTCACTACATTAAAAAGCCTTGGACATCTAATTTTGTTGCACAAAAATAAAGAAATGTACTTTTCAGTCCACATGTTTCTGTCAAAGACTAAATATCCACAACTCTGAATCTATCACTCTGGATCCTGTTCTGACATTTGACCTTTCTGTACATCAAATAGGTTTTCCTCAGAACGCTCTATATGATAAATTCCTAATCACATCTGAATCAACATTTTAGGACCATAATCTGGCAAACCCATCCTCACCAGAAGGTTTTCTGATGATTCTGAATTTTCATTCTGCTCTCCACCTTCCTTTAATTTCATTGCTTCTGAGTACATTTATGGCATTCATTCTTCTACTGTTTATTTTTTTAATATCTTGAGTTCTTAGTTTTTCCATTATTCATCACTTAGTGTGAAATCCAACAAAGTTGTCTGGTCCTCTGGACAGTTTCTTTTTTGGTTGTTGAAACATTTCGTGCTTTATCCGAAGGACTTCATCAGTCCAAGAAGCCTTTTTTTACCTGGATTATTGAGCATGAACTCTGATGTGTTGAACCACTCTGGCCATGGCTGCATCAGAGGAGTTGACGGGGGAGAGGGCGGGCTTCAGAAACCATCTTAACAGCAGCAAACTGGTCGGCCCACTATGTGAGTGCGCTGCTTGTGGGACTGAGTTTCTTGTGGCTCCTCGGACTGATTAAATTCTTTGGATGAAGAACGAAACGATTCAACATCAATTAAAAAAAAACATCCAGAGGGTCTGACTGAAGTTTGCTGGGCTGGTGGATTTAACTGCCAACTCCGAAGACATCATCACAACAATCCAAGAGTTCAGCAGAAATAAAATAGTGAAAAAATGTAACAGCCCATGTCAGTTTTTAGACCTAATATATGCCTTTATCCTCAAACAATTCATCTGTTGGTGTCAAACTAAATGTTTTTACAGTTTGTAAAACATTAGAGTTGTAAAACACACTGCATGCTAATGAAACCAACGTGCATGCTGGGAATATTGTTTTTAGTTAACAGAAGAAATTGTGGCATCATACCTAAACCAAAGTGTGCGACGGGCTCCATCTCACACAGATACCCAGAGCCTCCATCAACGATGCGTGTCATAGCTCCACTCCGCCCCGTGAACGCCGTTACTTTGGCACCGCGGGCAAACGCGCCAAACTGGGTACGAGGAACGACCCGCAGCCAGTTGTTGGACGAGCCCTGACGGTAGAGAATAATAACCAGTTAGTTTGAGGGGAACCAGAGTCCAGCTGTGGCGAGCCCACGAGAACGAGCACGCACCTGCGTGACCTTGAAGACCGAGATCGGCTGCGGAGCGCTTTCCCCGTGCGCCAGCAGCAGGTCCAGCTGTCCGTCCCCGTCCAAGTCGGTCACAGTTCCACCTGTTTGTGTTAGCAAAATAACTCGTGAGCCACTGGACAGATTCCAGTGACACTTTAAGGGTGGAGTCAACCCAGTTCAAGAAGGCAGCCGTAACTGACTGACCCCAGGAAACACACAGGAGCTATAACTCAGTCAATTTTACAGGTAACGAGCTAATGCTTAGAAGGTGTTCCCAAACACATGGGGGGGCAGCTGTGGCTGAGTGGTTAGAGCAGTTGTCCTCCAACGGGAGAGTTGGGGGTTCAATGCCACCAGCAGTCACATCCTTAAGTGCCCCTGGGCAAGACACTGAACCCCTCATTGCCTCTGATGTGTGTCCCATCGGTGCATGTGATCTAAAGTACTGATTAGTCTTTGTAAAGATCTAGTAGAGTGCTGTATGAATGGGTATATGAGGGCACAGATTGTGTTGTAAAGAGCTTTGAGTGTCTTGATTAGAAAGAAAAGTGATTTATAAGTACAGTTCATTTACCATTTACATACTTTCTTTGCCTGCTAATTTACTGTATGCCACTATACTGAGTCAAAATGCACATGGTGTTTTTTCAGGTTCGACCAAACAAGTGTACTTTAACTCAGTTATTTCTTAATGCAAAAAGATCTTTAAAACTGGCATAAAATGTGGCGGACGATATATATATTCAAAGAAGTGATGCAAAGCAGAGAGGTAGATTAGTTCAGACAGATAGAAAATAGCATGAAAAGTGACAATATGCAACCTGTTCCTCTCCCCTGTGGCTCCACGGCGTCTCCTACATTAAGCTCTTCAATTAAAGGGTCAGCATTAGATCTTCTTGACACCCTGCAAACAAACACAACAATCTAATTAAAAAAAAAGTCAGAAACGTTTGTAGAAGTTACTGCATTTTATCTTTTAAAAACATTTGTAATTCAATGCAACCTGAATAGCCTGTTCGGGGCATTTCCTCTGTATGCGATATTGTTAAAAAACACCTCCAGCTCCTGGTCATTATCAAAGTCAGCAGCGATGACGGTGCGGACGGGCGAGGGGTCGGAAAATCCTCCACTGGCTATGTTCTGTGCAACAAACACATTAAACTGTCAAGGTACAAAATATTTTATTTTAACCAACGTAAATCAACCACTTCCTGTTTCCCTGATGTTCATTGTTCTTGTTCCTTACACGAAATTTGGAGTCGCCGGTCTGTAAGTAAAGTCGGTGTGGCCCATTCCAATTGCCATAGATGATGTCTGTCCTTCCATCACCATTGAAGTCAGCGAGGGCTACTCCTCTGCCGTGCTGGGACCGGTCCTCTACACCTTTTACACATGAGCACATCAAAACAATGCAACACTTTGCAGGATTCAATAGTAAAGACTTAACTTAAACCAGGGGGGTCCAAACGTTGTGGTGGAGAACGAGTTTTAAATTGTTGTAGATCCAAACATTAAAATGATTTGATTTATTGGGTCTATGTTTGGTGTTTTCTTGTGTTTGGAAAGTTCATTCTAGTCTGCTCTCAACAACAAAAGCATAATTTAAGTAAGTTTCCTTTTAAAAGGGGCCAATCAACCTTTTGGACCATGGACGGCCCAAAAGGTTGATCAAAGTTCTGAAAAATGGTCCAGCTCTCAGTCGCTACAACAGATTCATAGAAGGTTTGATAAAGTTGATCAACTTGTATGCAGATGATACCACGTTATATTCATTTAAAAATGTCCAATTTCCCTCTTGATAATTTAATCAGTTTTAATATTTGGCCAAGTTTTATGAATCTTTATCTAAAAGTTTCCTTTCTGGTAGAAACCAGTAAAGGTTTTTGGTGCTTTGTACCAGGAAGTGAAAATAAAAAGATTACAGTCGAAGTTTTGTATTTTGCTTAGTATTAGCTCATTTTGAGAAGATGGTTTTTCATCTGTTTTGCTGTTATACCTAAAATATAAAAAAGTATGATCAACTTATTTGCAGAAAGTCTGCATCAAACTCAAGCCTGCTGGCCAAAATTATACCATCTTAAACTGCAGCTGTGGGCCGCACAAAATCACTCCAAGGGCAACAAATGGCCCACGGGCCACACTTTGGACACCTGTGACTTAAAACTATTAAAGCTCATTTATTCAGTGACTTTGTTCTTCTTTAACTCTTACTCAGGCCTGTAGATAGTACATTAATGACAAATCCTGATACTTCCCCATCATTTTGCAAACATTGGGATGATGTTCCAAGTTGCAATGATTTAAGTACCGGCAAGATCACACAAGCTTTTGTATAAACATTTCTAAAGCGGTGTTCAAAGTAAGTTTTCCGTGACTTTTTTCTTCAGATATTGTAGAGTTTCAGTATTAACATATAGTGAAGCTGTAAATATTAAAATGCCTAATACAGAACAGAAAACTGAGCTGTAAATGTACCATCAGGAACTTCTGTAAGGACATCTTGTTATAGTTTTATAGTTACCGCTCCCATCGTAAGGTTTTACTTCTTTTTCTCCATCCTTGTTTTGCCACCTACAGCACCAAACACGAAAGCAAAACGCTGTTCTGTCCAGGTGTGTGGGCACACTGATGTTTTCATGTCATTTAGGATATTAGCGCACTTTGTTTTTGACGTGGACTACACTGTCAGACAGTGCTGTGTTTTTATCTGAAACTTGGAAGATATTTACCGGAAACATGCTGGACCTAAACTGATTCTTTAAATGCTCAACCAGACAAAGGTGGAACGCTCCTTCCAGGTCAGAGTCTCTGCCTTAAGAGAAGTTCAAGTAATATGAAGTGTTCTTTACGAACAATTGTAGAATGGAGCAGGGAGATGAATCAACAAACTGAGGCCTCATCCACAGTAATAGGGATGTTGCTCTGGTCTGTCCAAGTGAAGAAAGAGCCGAGCCGAAAGGTAAAGATCTCGATTTACTGGTTTGTCTACATTCCAACCCTCACCTATGGTCGTGAGATGTGAATCATAACCAGGGAACAAGATCCTGGACACAAGCTACCAAAATGTGCTTCCTCTGTAGGATGGCTGGACTCAGCCTTAGAGATCAGTTGAGGAACTTTGCCATCTGACTCAGAGTAGAGCCGCTGCTCCTCCACATCGATAAAAGTCAGCAGAGGTGGTTCAGACATCTGATCAGGATGCCTCCTGAGTCCCTTTGGTGTTTTTCTTGGCACATCCCTCTGATGAGACCGCAGAGCAGACCCTGAACTCGCTGGAAGGATTGTATATCTTCTCTGGCCTGAGAACGACTTGGGATCCAGAAGGAGCTGGAAAGTGTTGTTGGAGAGAGGGCAGTCTGGGTTTCCTTCCTAAATCCGCTGCAACCGCAACTCGCAGAAAATGTATGCATGTATTTATGTAGGGATATTTTGTCAAATTGGTTATAGAGTATTTTTAAAACATACTGTGTCATTATATATTATCTTCTTATCTAGTGTAATTTCTGACCTGCCTGTCTGGCCATGTTCACAAAGGTGCCATCTCCGTTGTTCTTAAACAGGAAGTTAGGTCCGTTCTCGTTGTCGCAGAACACGTCAGACCTCGTCTGGCTCAGGATTGGTCCAACGACTACACCGCGACCACCTGAACAGCAAGCGGAGCGCACGGTGAAGGCCTCCGTTGACTATGGTCACGTCAGACCTGGGCAGGTTCCATTTCTGCAGCTTGACATCTCACCCGTGAGCTTGTTGACTCCAGCCTCAGCAGCTACATCAGACAGGGAAATCACTCCTCTGGACACATCGCTGGCTGCTTCGTCCATTTCTAGAAGAGCGTGGGGGCCAACCCGACCTTGGGCATAGTTTGCTATATAGACGGAGTAGCGACCTGTTCCCTGGAGCAGAAGGAACCGTGACACAATTAGAAAACAGCAAATGGAGAATACAGAAAGGGGGAAAGACAAATAATAAGTGAAGACCTTTCTGTCAACACATGCAACAGAACGTCCGGCCATTTGACTGGCAACACCACGGCGAGTGTTGACTTCATCACTGAGCAAATCCTCGTAGCGACCATTACGAAACTTGAAGAGCTTGTCTGAATAAGTTGCCCGCCCTGCGCAAACAGTACATTTTATCACGACGGATCAGGTACCTGAGGCTGAACATGGCAATGTAAGTCCTACCAGAGTAGGCATTGTTTGTGTTGAGGAAGTAGATCTCTTCCCGTCCATCTCCATCCACATCACAGGCTGTAACTCCAATAGCATTTCCCTGTCGGTCCCGCAGCGCAAAGTACGGCGAGTTAATGTCATCGATGGCGATGTTTACCAGCTTGTTTTGGGTGTGGTTATACTTCAACACCAAGTTTGGCCCGTTGTACCTGGTGGTGAACAAGTTACTCACACTGTTTTGCACGCAGTCATTCCAGCAGCACCTTCAACTTTAAAGTTGTGACTACTCACCCTGCCACCACCACCTCCAAGTCACCATCCCCATCCACATCAGTCACAGCCATGCCATAGTTGAGCTGTGTGGGGTTGTGCACACTGTCAGGTGGAAGCACTGTCTGAGTTATGACCTGCAGCATGGGCTCAGAGTTCTGGGCATCACACTGAACCCAGAGGGTGATGAAAAGGAGCAGCAGAGCTGAACCCCACATTACTGCAACATGCTGAAAAACAACAACAAAAGACTGCAACTCAGTTCAAAATGCTTTTTTTTTTTTTTTTTTAATTTTGGGACACTTAATCATTTCGTAAATTACATTTTATACATCACTTTCAAATGCAAGGCAAAACACAATCCTAGTTTGTGGCTCATGCTTTCCATACTTTGCATACAGAGCTGGGTCGCTTTCAAGAAACCTTTTATAATCACAAACTCTCTTACCGTGACAGTGAACAGAGATACAGCCGATTTAATCTTTCTAAAACAAACCCACGTCGGAGTTTTATAGAAGAAGCTGTTCGCCTTACATAAGTGCTACATCTATATTTTATGAAACAGCTTGTGTAATGTGGGGGGGGATTCTGGCCAATCAGAAAGCAGATGTCTGAAGAATTAGGAAATTGGCCAATGGGAGACCAGCATTTCTGTGCGCGTGCCACCGAAATCCGTATTTGTTCCGGTTGTAGTTTATTCTGTGGAAATACAATACATAAAATGACGTAAAATCCCAGTTATGCCATTATATTGTAAACTATGAGACAAAATTTATAAAGGTAACACGTGTTTTGATGAAGAACAAAAGAACTCCTGCTCGTTAAAAGTGATTTAGCCATAGTAAACTGCAAAAACGACATCTCCCACAATGCTTTGCTACTATATGCTCCTTTGCGTCATAGCGCGACGGAAGTATAAACCCGTCAACTGGTAAGCAGAAAGCTATGATTTAACTCGATTTGAGACGATTCAATTTGAAATACTATCGTAGAAGTACGTTTATATTAATGTATTTTTTTAATTTTATAATTTGTCATTAACATATATTGTCAGGTATATTGAAGAAACCTTCAGTTAGCAATAACAGCTAGCTAACTAGGCTATTCTGATAAATTAGTGTGATAAGCAGTCTTGTATAGGTGTACATTTAAAATAACGCGGTTTAATTTCGATAAACTCTTGGTAGATTAGTTTGTAAACATTTAACCTTTAAAGGCGTATTTTAAAGTGAACGTTTCCGCCTTTCCCTGCAGAGGAATTGATAATTCAACCATGGAAGTGGAGCAGCCAAAGGAAGACTGTGCTTCAGCCCAGCCAACACACGCACCTCCCTGTCAGCCCAAGAGACCAAGTCAGGCTCTTTACGTACCCAAACCTCGACTTCACGATTCTAAAGACAAACTTCACGATTCTAAAGACAAACCTCAGAGTCAGGGAGAAGTTAAACCAAGACCCAAACCTCGCTACACAGACAAGGCAAGGAAAAACGCCAAAAACAGGAAGGACAAAGCGAACAAGACAGTGCCTGTCGAAGAAAGAGATGCACTGGGCACAGATGTCCAGCCTGATGTGAAGGAGGAAAGATTACAGGAAGCAGAGGTGGTGGTTAATGGTCAGTCTGACTTAAACAAAGAGCAGACTGAAGCTTTGACACAGCTGGCGGCTACATCCTGTCAAGATGAACAGCAGGAAGAGGAGAGCTGGGACACCTTATTTAATGATGATGGAGAATGTTTAGATCCACATTTACTGGAAGAAGTAAGAGTTTAAATGACTGTCTTTTTCAGTTAAATTTATACGTATATATGTACTCCAAAATATTTTGGAGTTACTGTAAAGCAGGGGTGTCCAGTCCTGGTCAGTGAGGGCCACCATCCTGCATGTTTTAGTTGTTCCCCTGCTCCAACACCTGATTCTATGGATGAATTATCCCCATGTTCTGCAGAAGCTCGTTAATCACCTATTGGTTCAGATCAGGTATGTTGAAGCAAAGTGACATCTAAAACACCCTCAGTGACCAGGATTGGACACACCTGCTGTAAAGCGCCTCCCTTTATCTTGTCTTCCATCTTCTACTGCTACATTTTTCCAGTTGGCTGTGAGGGAAGGTAGAAAGAAGAAGTCGATACAGGATCCCAGGTTTGATTATTACAACATGAACAGAGACGAGGAGGAGGACGAGGAGGATGAGGTGGACCTCAGAGAGGATGAACTTTCTCATATTGTAGAAATCTACGACTTTCCAGCAGAGTTCAAAACAGAAGATCTTCTCAAGTTATTTCAGTGTTACCAGTACGTATGCATCAATTTAGGTTTTCACATTTTTGTTGAAATATGTCACATTTTATATCCTCATTTGTCTCATTTGCATTCACCTTAAATTGAGTAATGTGCAGAAGTAAGACTGCTTTGTTTTAACACTTTTCTTCGTAATGTAAAGTTGATAAAAGTTGAACTAAAATAGTAGTTGAGACTGACGAAATCCAGATCTAAAGGACTGAAATAGAAGCATAAACCCATCATGAATGTATGAACATTGACAAACGCACACAAAAATAAAATTAAAGCTAAGATCCAGCCAAAGGAAAACATCTGAGTTGATGTAGAATGACTTACCAGTAAATTGCTTCCAATTCTATTAAATTTAGTTTACAACATTATGGAGAGCTATCCCAGACCTGAGAGTTTAGATCCCTGAGATAATTCATATTTCTTTAATCTGTAGGTGTTATTTGTTATCAAAATATATATTTTTCATGTGACTGCTGACTGTGTTTTCAGACAAAGAGGCTTTGACATCAAGTGGATTGATGACACGCATGCGCTAGGTCTCTTCTCGAGCCCCATAGCAGGTTGGTGACGCTTGGCATCACTATTAACATACCAGGACACTTCAGTAAATACTGTATTTAAATAAAATATATAACTATTTTTGCATCTTAATTTTTAACAGTGGGATCAGAGGGCTACCATACAGTTCTGAAACAATTATTGATGAATTCTGCTTATTTTGAAGCCTAAATGTCTTATTTTACTTAACTAAGCACAGACTTTTACTGGAGCGCCCAATAACATACTGTATACCCAAATAATCCTATAAATCATAGGCTGCAGACTAACAGCATAGATGTTAACTACCAATAAAACCTCATAAAAGATTGACGCTAATTTGTGATTAGCATCAAGTTTATCACTAGAAAGTTATACAAAATTAAGAGTCATTACTAAAAACAGTCGTGTATTAACTTTTACCGTTATTTACAAGTCGTTTATTTTAGAGTTCAGTGACAAAAAGACCAGTAAGATGTGAAAACACTGATTTACTGCAGCGTGTTTACGTTGACTCTTCTCTTAAAATGGCAGCACTGATTAACAAAATTACTGAGATTGGAAATTTGATTCAGAATCTTTCAAAGCTATGACACATCTAAAACTAAATTCATCGCATCATAATAAACTGATACCTCCTGCCTCCAGTAATGAAGTGTTTTAGTAAAAAAAAAGTAGTGAATATTATTATGTATGACCTCATAAAAATAGAAGTATTTGCTCCAGTCCAGAGCTTTCATGTTGTTTTTCTGTAACAGTATTTTGACTGTTATGTAATTGTTCTTTTTTCAGCCCGTGAAGCTCTGAGATCCAAACATCCACTAATGAAATTAAGACCACTTTCCAAATGTTCCTCTGCCACGAAGGCACAAGCTCGGAGCTGCTCAGGTACAAATGCATTTGTGTTTCCCTAGTATTTTAGTACCAGTTTTTATTTATTGGTAAACAAAAAAGGATCCTTTATAGGTTTGTTATCAGTTACCTTCACTGAAACTCACTGCAAAAGAACAAGCAAATTATTTTTCATGAATTATTTTCAGTTCAGCCGGCTCTTCTCACAATTGGTACTTGAATATATGTGGGTCACTTGGCTCATTTTTTAATTTTAGAGAAAACAAACAGATTCCATGCAGCTTGCCCCTTTTTGTGTGAACGTTTATGAAGCATTCACACTATTGTGATCCATTTTTCTTCCGTACGTTTTTAGCATCTTTCTCGTCACAATTTTTGTGCAATTTCAACAAATCGTAGATCAAAACGTTCAGCTCTTCAGGCCAATCCTGCTATGACTTTTGGTATTGGTGCAACTTTATCTTTTAGAAATATTTAGCCTTTTTCTGACACTTTTTTCATCATAGAAAATGAACAGAGCTCATTTTACATCCTTCAGATCTTTAGATCTGTTTACAACTTTTTACTGCTCCTTTCTTTTGTTCTGGTTCAGCTTCTTTCAGCTTCCTTTTGCAAATTTACCGTAAACTGTTTTCAGCTACTTTCAGCTGTTTAGTGATCCTTTTAGATTATTTCTGCTAACTACATCATTTTTGTGCTTATTCTAACTTCTGTCTGCTCTTTTCAGCATATTTCTACAAGTTTAATATTTTTCTGCTATTTCATCTATGATTTACCTCTAGCTGTTTTATGCTAATTTTAACGTTTTCAGCTAGTTCCACATTTTTTGCACTCGTCAACTTTTTCAGTCTAATTCAGCAAAAATGTGCGCTCTCCACTTCCTTCTGGTAATTTAAGCTTTTTTATTATTTTTATTTTTATTTTATATATATTTTTTGGTAATTTTACCTACTTTTCAGCAGTTTTTTTTTTGTTGTTGCTAATTTCAGCTTTTTTCAGGTAATATCCACTTTTTATAGCCCACTCTTCTTCTTTCAGCAAACATGTTCTTTCTGCTTTCTTCTACTAATTTAATATTGTTCTACCTTTTCAGCTCCTTTTTAAAAAAAATTCAGCTAATTTCAGCTGTTTTCAGATAAATTCAATTTTTTTTGTAATTTCAGCTACTTTCAGCTTTTTTCTGCTATTTCAACTACTTTTTATATGTTTTTTGCCAAATTTAGCTTTTTCAACTAATTCTACTGTTTGTTTGTTTTTTTTAGCTCATTTAGCGCTTTCCCCTTCCCAGTAGCTTCTTTCTGCCTTTTCAGCTACTTTTGAGCTGTTGTTCGCTCATTTCAGCTTTTTTTTTTTTTAGCTTTTTTTCCCTAATTTTTGTCATATTTTCTGCTTATTTAAATCTAATTTAGCAAATATGTGTTCTTTCTGCGTTCTGCTAACTTAAGCTTGTGCTTCAATTTCAGCTACATTTCAGCATGTTTTAGCTAATTTCTGCTCTTTTTTAGCAAGTTCTTCAGCAATAAGCATTCACACTACATTTTTGCAGGAAATGCAATTTCTCTGATTATTGTTGTACAAATCTATTTATTCATAGCCCCAAAACTGTCATTGTGCTATATGTGGCACAAGTAAATATTAATGCAGCTATTTATCCGATTCCTTCTTCTTACTCACAGACTACCTCCTGCCTGCTAAAGAGAGACCACAGACGAGTGCAGCTCTGGCTCGGAAGCTTGTGTTTGGTGCACTTGGTGTGAAGAGCAACGTGACAAAGGAGCAGCGTGAAGCAGAGAGGAAAATACTCCAAGGTGCAAAAGGTACATTCACACAGATGTGTTCAGCTTTTTAGAGTTTTATGTTTGGAGTTGTTGTCCTTCTCTTGGATCCTCTGCTGAGATCCACTAATATTTTAAAAACCACAAGGCGCCCAAAAAGTTTGAAGTTTGGGCGTTGCAGGGTTTCCATCACAAGTGGGAGCTGTTTGCATGTTTTTATAGAGGAGAAGGGAAAGTTGTAAAAGTGGTGCCAAAAGAAGCCAGCCCGTTGCTGTGCACACCATGGCAGGTCTATAATCAGAGCAGCACATTTCCCTTCATGGAGGGAACCTAAGTATATAGAGTCAGAAAACCACAGCTGCTGTCCTCTGAACTGTCAGTCCAGGAAGAAGGGGCCTTGACTGAAACTAAAAAAAAGTTTCTTTGTTCCCAAGTTTTTTAGAAAAATGAATACAGAATCGCGTCATTTTCTAAACCGTGTTCTGGGAAGAGATGCCACAAATAAAAGAGGATTTTCAGTAAGCTCATTCTGCACCTCCCTTTTTGTGGTAAAGACCCAACGTATATTTAGATTGACGAGTCACCTTCAGCACGTTTTATTTTTTATTTTAATTTTTTTCTATAGATTCTCTCTTTTTGTGATGAACTGTCCGTGTGGGATTTCTCTTTCAGAACAAAGAAGACTGGCCGCCAAGCAAAGGGAAGATGCTTGGGAGGGAAAGTAAACGGACTCAATTTCTTAAATTATTATTTTAAAATACTTAATGTGGAAGAGAATCAAGACTTTTGTTTCTTCTGCAGTTATGTTTTTGTTGCATGATTGAATCCCCTCCATTGTTCTTCCTCTTTTTATCGACCGTCCCATCGCTCATTGATCAGTACCCGTCTCACGGTCAAAGCTAACATCAGGACTTTTAACGACTATGATCATGATCTGTCTTGAAGTACTGAGTTAAATTATATATATATACAGTATATATTTTTTACACCAAACCAAAATCTCTTGTTCGAGTGTATTTACATTTTTTAATTTATCAAACATAAAACATGGTTAAGCCCATTTGATTCTGTTTGAGTGGTCAAACTTAATTCTGCCAGTTTTATCACTGCAGGATTATTTTCCTTAGTGTTATTGTACATTTCTAAACTTAACCTCAGTAAAAACATCAAACCTTGAACTAACACTTTTGCAGTTTTTATTTGTTGTTCTTGTCCAATTAAAAAAAAAAAAGCCCAATCTGATAAAACAAAGTTTTTGTGCATTCTCAGAGAAAAACTTGAACAAAAATGTGTTTCATCATCTTTTCAGACAGTTAATGTAAATACTAGAAAGTTCCTGGAGGAACTTTGACGGGGACTGCCAGGCTGCTGCCAATTAAAAGTTTTGATTTGACAGTGCAGTGTTTGGGTTTGCTCTCAGCTACCATCTTATTTTTCTTTCTATAAGTCACAGTTTTTTGCATAATTTGCATGCCCTGCGACTTATACGCTGAAGCAACGTATTTATGGATTTTTTTTTTTCCATATTTCTAAATCTACTTTTGGCTGAGATATGACTGTTTTCATTCATTCTGACTGAAAATATTGAACACTACCATTTTCAGCCACTAGATGGCGCTCGAGTAGCAAGGTATGCCATTGTATCATGTAATAGGTAAAAGTGGATATTAATGACATATTTGGCTTGCCATAGGCTGCCACCATCATCTGCTTGGAGTAACCAAATCTGCTTCATTTCGTTGCGCCGCCCTGGCGAAATGCAGCTGATTTGACCGTCAAAGTTCATTTAATTAAGTAAACGTTCAACTGAGACACACTTTTGTGTGTCTCAGTTTGTGTGTCTCAGTTTGTTTGTGCTATAAAGTCGAGTGAAAAAATAAATGATTTTAGCTGGTTATCTTGTTAAATTTTGAATAAATAGACAGCGAGTCGCCCTCTGCGCGTTCATGTTTCCGTGTATCAGCTTTTGAAAATGCAGCTGATTTGACCGTCAAAGTGCATGTATCAAGCAAAAGTTAGACTGAGACACACCTTTACTATACTTTTGAGGAAACAAATGTTTTTAAGTGTTAATCTTGTTAAAGTCCTCCTGTGCACACTCCCGTGGCCGCTAGTTAGCAGCCCATTGATTTTTGGCACAACGCTGGCCCACAATTCCGGGTTATCAGCGGTGATGCATAATAGATGTGTCGTATACAGCGAATTGTCATATTTATGGATTTTTCCACTGTATTAGACATATTTGGACTGATGCGACTTATAGGGTGGTGAGACCTGTATGGCGGAAAATACCATACTATACCAAATTTCAGCTGAATGACTCTAAAAATGCCTGAGTTATCTTTTTTTTCCTTTTCAAAAATAATTGGATTAAGTATATCATGGGGGACATTCTCAGCTATAACTATACAAAATTTCAGCTCTATGTGTAAAATCAGCTTGGAATAGAATAGACTAGAATGGAAACAGCCTTTTTTGTCCCATGAATTGGAAATTCAAGTGTAACAGCAGCAACAAATAAAAAATGATACACACAAAGTTCCTACAATGTTTTAGAAAAATTATACTGTATATGTATATATTTGTGTGTATATGTGTATGTATATATGTATGATAAACAAAATAATGTTCAGTATGTACTGAACATTGAGAATGGTACACTATTTACAAAACTAGTATAGGCAGAGTGGGTGATTAAGCAAAGGTCAGCATGTATTTAATCCTTTTTGCGTTTGTTGGGAGCAGTGATGGTTATAAATGGTTAGTTAAAGCCGTTTAAATGTAACTTTGGTGGCCATCTTGGATTTTTGAGTTGTATTCAGTAGGATATAATAGGATATAAAAGTAGGAGATAATAGGAAACTTTCTCATCTATTACCACACCAAATTTTAGCTCAATACCAGGGTATCTCTAAAATTCGACGATTTATAGTGTCCTTCCTTTTTTAGCTCAGGTGGCCATCTTGGATTTTTGATTTGCATTAGGAATGCATGCATACTCGATCTCTGCAATGACCAGAGCAAAATTCAGCTCAATATCTCAAAGAATGACTGAGTTATAGCAGAAGCTGTTGAGTTACAAGTGCTTTAAATAAGAAAAATGGCCTCTTTGCAAATTACATCACCATGGTAACTCGAAACGGTGCCGAGCCGGTCGTTTTGATATAACATTTGTGGGGGTACACTTTGTGGTTCGGGCTGCGTTACAGTTGACGTAAGAGTAAGATATAAAGTTAAGAAACTCTTTTGTTAGGTGGATAATAATAGGTGCTGCCTCAGTCCCCAATTATAATCTCAAATTCAGCACCAGCTTTCAGTCCAAACTCCTTTAAAATTACATTTCTAACGTTAAACTGCTTAACTTTTCTGGTTACGCTTCACGCAGCGTCTTCATTTATATGGATCATTTGGAGAAGAAAACAGTTTGTGTTAAAGAAGCAGCACAGTCGTTTCCTTTAATCTTGAAGGTTTTATTTCTATACACTTAAAGTGTGTGTGACATGATTTTTGAACTTTACATAAAATGGCACAACATATATATCTTGTATCATTCAACTATTA
>JARVGS010000548.1:10171101-10192054 GCA_031762315.1 Hypsolebias antenori | reverse complement strand
AACGGGTTTGCGGCGCAGTATAATGAGTTCCAACTTACGTTAAAATCGAGTTATGAACGGTTTGTAGGTACGGAACCCGTTCGTAAGTCGAGGACTTCCTGTATTTGTATTTCTGTGTTGATTGTCAGGGAGCTCTTCGCCACGCTGTTGTAAGGACGACAGTCTGTGCTGGATTTCAGACGGTGGTGTTCGTTTGGATGTGAGGGCACGTTACTCTCCTGCAAATATTTTTAATACATTTTGTGAAACTTCAATGGACCCCTGAGTAATTATTTCTAAGACTTTCTCTAACGGGTGAATTCTGTTTTAAGGCCTTTACGTTTATTAGGCCTGATTTGGACTGTTGACCTGCACTGGGTGGACTCAGCCTCTCAGCTATGGGCACCATCTTTGACCAATCAAGAGGGTTTAGAAAGAGTATGGATCCAAAAAACTTGGGTACAGTTGTATTTAAAATTGCCACCAGGGGGCGCGCAAACATAACGTTACAATATCCTGATGCATGCTCAATAATCCAGGTAGAAAAATCTAAAAAAGCTAAGTCTGGTCCTCTGGACCAGACTTGAATGTCCAGAGGACCAGACTTAGCTTTTTTAGATAACGTTACAATGACAAATTAAACGCTCAACAAGAAAATGATATTCTACAATACTAAACGATGTCCCCCCCCCCCAAAAAAAAACTATCTTTGCAAATGAATTTTTTTAATTTATAGTAATTTACAGAACATGTTTTATTTCTAAGGTTTTATGCATCTGGACATAACAGAAAAAAAAATTGGTCTTTACCAGATTTAAAATGTATAGAAGCATATGTAAACACTCAACACATTACATTACATCCATGTTGCAGTCTATTAAAAAAAAAAAAAAAATTCAAGATTAAGAATCTGGGTGAAATAAATGAGTGAATCAATTTTCACTGAGCAGTCTGATAAAGCTCATACAGCAATGCACTGAAGTTAATATTACCTTTTGACCCACTCTTCTTAACAATGCTGCCTGCAGGCATTCAGTTCATTCACAGTTCTTTTCAAGTCCTGCAATAATCTTATGATTGTTCATGTCTTAAATATTATTTTTGCAGATTTGCTGCTGTGATGAAGATAATACTCCTGTTGGATTTCATATTTTGCCACACTTTAGTTGTTTGGCTTTGTTACTCATTTGACTAATTTTGGGTCTTTTTATTGACATTTACAGTTAAGCCCAAACAAAACAAAATGATACATCCACAAACTCTCATATTTCCTTCCCCACAGTAGAAATGATTTATTTTACTCTGTCTTTTAAATTTTACACATTTTAGGTAATTTATTGTGTGAATGTTTGTGAAGCAGTCACACTAATGTTCAGCTCTTTTAGGACAATCCTGCTATGAATTTTGATATCGCTGCAGCTTCAGCTTCAGCTTCAGCTTTTTAAAATATTTAGCCTTTTCTGCCACTTTTTCCTCATATAAAATTAACTGAACTCATTTTACATCCTCCAGATCTTTAGATCTGTTCACAACCTTTTACTGCTCCGTTCACATTTTGTTCTGCTTCAGCTTCTTTCAGCTTCCTTTTGCAAATTTAATCTTTTTTCAGCTACTTTCAGCTAATTTCAGCTGTTCTTTGATCCTTTTAGACTGTTTCTACTAACTACAATGATTTTGTACTTTTTCTAACTTCTTTGTGCTAATTTCAGCTTGTTATGCTCCATTCAACTTATTTATGCAAGTTTCAGCTTTTCCTGCTATTTCACCTACTATTTAGCTGTTTTATGCTAATTTTAGCTTTTTTCCAGCTAATTCCACATTTTTGCACTCATCTAAACTTTTTTCAACCTAATTCAGCAAAAATGTGCTCTCTCCACTTCCTTCTTGTAATTTAAGCTCCTTTCAGCTTTTTTTTTTTTTTAGCTACTTTTTGGCCGTTTTGTTGTTGTCAATTTCAGCTTTTTTCCAGATAATCTCCACTTTTTTATGCTCATTTCTGCTTCTTTAAGCAAAGTTGTGTTCTTTCTGCTTTCTTCGGCAAATTTTAGCTTGTTCTACCATTTCAGCTATTTTTATAGCATTTTTAGCTAATTTCAGCTGTTTTCGGATACATTCAAGTTTTCTGTGCTAATTTCTGCTACTTTCAGCCTAATTAACTTATTTCTGCTAATTTAAGCTTGTTATGCCTGTTAAAGGCGTTTAAATTTCTTTATTTCTTATCATTTTAAACCTTACTTTGAGTTTATCAAGTGTCTTGAGTTTCACAGAGTTTACTGTGACCCTCTCCCTGTTTGTAATCGGACACAAGCACAAGCTGATTATCAGAGACTGTTCATGCCTGCACAATAAATTCATTAGGTTTCCAAGAACTGATAAACACAGAATGTTCAACCCAGCTTTATCACCTGAGAAGATGTGATGAGATGAAACTGGTGTGTTCGGCCTTGCTGATTTCTGTTCTCATTGTTACTTGCCTGAATAAAAGACGGACTCAAACTCCAGACCAGGATCAGTTCATCCTGATCCTGGTCAGTGGTGGATTTCCCCTTTTTGCAAAGAGCCGTTCAAAATCTCACTCTGTTGACTTGTGTGAATTATTTCTTTAAAGGTTCAAGGGAAACAACTATCAATGTCCCTTTCACCTTTTCTCTGCTAGTTTCAGCTTTTTTTTTTCTTTTGCTATTTCAGGTACTGTACTTTTTTGGTTGTTTTAGTGCTAAATTTAGCTTTTTAATCTAATTCCACTTTTTTGATAGCTCATTTCAGCTCCTTTCCATTTCCTTCTGGTAGTTTAAGCTTCTTTCTGCCTTTGCAGCTACTTTTCAGCTATTTTTGCTTATTTCCCCATTTTTTGTGCTCATTTCTGTTGATTTAAACTCAGTTCAACAAATATGTTTTCTTTCTGCTCTCTTCTGATAATTTAGGCTTGTTCTTCAATTTCAGTTACATTTCAGCATGTTTTAGCTAACTTCAGCTGTTTTCGTCAAATTCTTCAGCAATGAGCATTCACACTGCATTTTCGCAGGAAATGCAATTTCTTTAGTTTCATTAAATACAATAAAACTTAACAGAGAAAATTCTTGGATTCCTTGGACTTCAAAACATTGAACATTAAAAAAAAGAGTTATGTGTTTTAGGAGAATACAGCACAGTAAACTTGATGAAACACAGTTGTCTCTTTAAAAGTCAAATCCTCTTTCACCTCATTTAGAAACCTGACACAGACTAAAATATTGGTCCAGCATGTAAAACAACTGACCCCACCCTGACCAGTGCATTAGAAAATGCCAGCGGTGCTGCTCAGTGTGTCAGTGAAAGCCTGCAAGTGCATTTTCCCTGAGCTCAGCCATTCCCTGGACTCCTGCTGACCGCTCAGCTGTGCCTCCTGCATACTGCAGCACAAACTGTTTCCATGCCTCACACACTCTCACTCGTGCAGTGGGTTAAGTGCATCCTGAATTAGCGAGGATGCCAGGAGGGGGGAGCTGGGTTGTTGCCAGGCTGGGCTGGGATGTTTTGGGTGTTGCTTACATGGGTTGGGTTCCTGCAAAGTGGCCGGCTTGCATGTCGACAGTCTGCAAGACGCGTGTGTTATCTTCTAGAGCTACAACCCAACAAACACATGGGCAGTGTGTGTGGAGGGTGTTATATAGACGGGCATCTCAGTTTTAAGGGATCTATCTTAAACCTGTCTCACAGCTTCCTCTGTTACTTTATTCCTCATGGCCATTTGAGTAAATTCAATAAGCTTCATTCATTTACACATAATCCATTAGAGTTCAGTTTATTTGTATAGTCTTAATTCACAACTAAAATCAACTCAGGATATTGTATGAAAATGTTCACATACTTTATAAAATGCCAATTAGTAAAAGTTATTTATCTATAAAAGCCAGCAGATTGTGTTGAAACATCAGTTTGTTGCAATCTTCCACGATGAGCAGCACGCAGGTGACAGTGGAAAGAAATGACTCAGTTGAAACAAGACACATCCAGAAGAACCAGGACCAGACTATGGGGGGGCATCCGCGGATGGCGGATGACAAATTGAGGTCACCGACTGATCAGTTGCTGATCTACTAGATTAATAAAGCTGGCTTTGAGGATCTGACTCGTGCAACAACATAGATTTGAGTCCAGTTTAAGTGTCATCATGTATTCAATTATTATTCCAGACTTATTCAATATTTTGGTGAATCTAAGGTTTGAGAACTGTTTCATTACAAACCCAGTTTTAATTTCAGTTTCTTTATCAGGTTTGCAATATGTGATTTAAAAGAGAGATGTGCATCAACCTAAATTCCCAGGTATTCGTAAGAATCTACAAACTCAATAGGAACACCATGCATGATCCATGTATGGATGAGATTGGAGGAAGAGTTACTGGCACCGACTTTCTGTTGGAAAACAACATCCCTTTGGTTTTATCAGCATTTAGCACCAGCTTGAGATGGAAAAGTCTGACAGGATGATGCCAAATGCAGACTGTAGAAGCTGGAAAACCTTGGCAACTGTGTTAGCTTGGCAATAGACAACAATGTCGTCGGCATAGAGATGCAAGGATGCATCAGGAATGTTTTGACCTACATTATTTATAAAAATTGTAAAAAGAGTGGGACCTAAAACTGAGCCTTGCGGTACACCATTGGTGACTGTTAGGTAGCTAGATAAAGTATCATTATGAGTCCTGAGAGATAGTTTGAGAACCAGCCAATAGTGTGATCTGAGAAGCCTATATCAGATATATCCGTACAGCATATCAATGAGCAGACACAAAGATGGTTGAAGCTCCCTCATCTATGTGTGTGTGCTTGTTTATGTTACTGTGTGAGGACCATTTTTGAACACATACCATATTGTGAGGCCCAACTGCTCTTTGTGGGGACCAAAGCCCAGTCCCCATAAGGTTCAAGTAATTGGTGGGTTAGGTTTAGGGCTAAGGTGTGAATTGACAATGGGGTGGGTTTATGTTTATACTGGTAATGGTTAGGTTTAGGGTTAGGTATGTACTGGTAATGGTTAGGTTTAGGGTTAGGTATGTACTGGTAATGGTTAGGTATGTACTGGTAATGGTAAGGTTTAGGGTACGGGTCAAGGTTAGGCTAAAGAAATTAATAGAAAATGAAGTCAATGCAAAGTCCCCATAAAGATAGCAAGACAAACCTGTGTGCGTGTATAGGAAAGTGACATTCCATCCATTCTTGCTCTTCCTGAGGAAGGAGAGAAAGCATCCCACACACTCCTGTTGACAGCAGGCGGAGGGAGAGGTGCGCGTCCAGCCGTTTAAGGTCACTCACATCCTGTTTCAACTCAACCCTTAAATGTTGAACCGTCCATCTCAATCATCCACCTGGAAGTGTCTCACTATGTCCACAGGCACATTTAACACATACTCTGTATTATAAGTCATCACTGTTGTCAACAGTTTATTTTTAACAATTTTAACTTTCAATAACAAAAAGGAACTTTCGTGAAACTAAGGAGGAAAATATTTGCACACCACCTCTTGAATCTGATTGTTTCGAAATGAATCGTTCAGCGGTGAATGGACGTTCAGACGTGCAGTGAAAGAGAATGCCAAACAGAAAAATGTCTCAGCAGAGCAGCGACGAAAGCTCTGACGCACTCCGGCTCTCCTGCCAGCACACTGCCACAACACAGAATGGACTTTTCTTCTTAGTGGGATAATACGTCTTTGTTTGCATCCAATAGTTTTTCAGTTTTTTGTTCTAACGTTAATTAATAATAATAATAATATAAATAAGCCTTTTTCTGATGCTCTCACACGTGAAATCATAGACCAAACACAAATTAACTTTTGTCAACAGAGCTTGAATTTATTTTTCTGTCCATATGCAGAGACCTTTTAAACTTGTTAGCAAAACTCACAACTTGCATACATAAAGACTCACAGAGCTGCGTACGATTCACTTCTGACAGAAGACTTTGAATTTTTACAGAAAGCTTTTTACAAAGCAAACTTTCATTTCATCAGTGAGCAGTATCATCACCACGAGAAGCGCTGATGAGTTAGGCACTTAATGAAATGTGCATGGATTATTCACTCATTTGAACAACCAACAAATTTACACACGCAGTTAATGTAGTCGGAGGCAGCGTGTTCAGCCTCTTAGGCTGCACAATACTGAAACTCAAAGTTTTATCTAAAGCCATAAATACATTTCAGTTCGTGTCTATCTGACAAGGGTTCGTCCCCGCGTTCAGTGCTTTAGTATACAGCTTCAAGAAGTCCTTGTAGCGAGGTGCACAGCCGAGCCATGCTTCACTAAAATGGGTGGATCCGGTCAGAAGGTGCTCGTCCTGTCCTGGATGCACGCCGCAACGTCCGAGAACATTCACACGTCCACTCCAGCCCCGTCCTCTGGCTCCGCCCCACGCAAACACGCCACTCTTTTGACGAAACAGCCGACTGAGAGTCACCACAACCACGGAGTGCTCGCTTGGACCTGATGCCACGCCTCGAAACACACCAACGCCAGCTACGGAGGTGGGAGAGGGTGAGTAGAAGGGAAAGAGGCTAAAATTAACCCAAAGTAAATCAGAAGTTTTGATTTGAATACAGTCTTAGGCTTTGAGAAATGTGACGTTGGCACAAGGCAGGTTCTGTGTGGAGAAACAGAACTTGTCCAAACCTTGAGGACACTGCGACGTACAGTAAGAGGCACGAGCTACAACCGAGCTCACTTCCACGGGAACATCTAGCTGTGAGGTCCTGTCGACAAACGGCTGCTTTTATTATGTTTACTCTGCTTTCAGCTCACACAGAGGATGTGCTGCGAACATCTTCAGAGCTCAGCTGACGCTCCTTAGAATTGGACTCACCAAAAACAGTGAAATTATTCTGAATTTCATTTATCTATACAACACTATAGTTGCTGCAGGTCTGGATAGGTAATCAAGCAAAACATACGAGAATCAGTCTTACAGTAATAAGAATTAGATAAAGGAAACAACTGTCGACTTTATTTATTTTAAACATCAGAACAGCTGCAATTTTTACTGTTTCCTGACTGATAAAAGTCCAACAACTTCATAACCCGCTTTCATTTTATTTTTTAATTGTCTGCTGCCATGAAAAGCAGGTGATAATAGTTTTGCTTGTTATGCTGCTGATCATCCATGCTGCTGATCTCATGCTGCTGTATTCCTTCATACCATTCTCTCACCACAGACTCGTGTTCAGGCTGCTGCTGTTACATTGTATTGTTTTGCATTATTAGTGTTTAGCGTATATCTTAGATCTTTTGGCATTAGATCCTTATGTACCGTTTCTTTTTACACTTGATATTTTTGCTATTGTTGGATGTAACTGGGACCCTGTGTACATATTTTGTTCCACCTCTTGTACCACATGTGATGCGAATGACAATAAACCTACTTGAACTTGTCTGCCTGTTATTATAATATCTCATTAACCACTAGACACATTTGAATTAAACTTTGGGAAAGTACCGGTAATCACTGAATCAAGATGGCTGCCACAGTTACTCAACCTTAGCTAACATAAGAAAATGTCTACTGGTATATATCAGTCAATTTAAGATGCTGAGCTGAAATTTGTTGTGTTAGAAGGTGATCACTCCTACTCCGAGCACTAACAGATCATGCAGGGTCTTTTAAGTTTCTGGCACGCAGTACAGTGAGATAGTTTACTCATTAAGTCTTGTTTCCGGTTCTGACCGGACAACTGCCCAACAGCAGAATATCACTTCTGTGATACAGTTCTTGGCAGAAAAGGAGTAGGAGAACAGTAGTCCCTCGTTTATCGTGGGGGATCCGTACCCTGAAGCCCCGCGATAAGTGAAAAACCGCAAAGTAGGAATAGTAGTACAAGTACTAAGTAGTTGTTTTAGTATTAAAAAAATATATAATAATAATAATAAGGCATTTTAAACCCTTCCCACACGCTTGCAATATTCTACACAATGTTTCTAAACTCTAAATGCGCTAAAAGAGCACAAGATGTCATGATTTCAGCTGCTCTCAGCCACCTGTAAGCTCTCTTGGCCACGCCCATTTCGCTCGTTCTGCACGGAGATCAGCTGCAGCAGGACGTTCATCCTGCAGCGTGGGCTGCACACAGGTGCAGCAGGAGCTAAATACTTTAAAATAATTTATTTTAAGTAAAAGTTCCATGCCAATCGTGCGGCTCATCCATCAATCAGACATTATGTGTAGTGTCCATTTTGAAAAACCGTGATAGACGAACTGAGGGACTACTGTACTGGATTAAAAAAAAAAAAAAACCTAAAACTACTCTTTTTGAGTAACTGATGAGTGACATTTACCGAAGTCGCTGGAGCACACGGCCATGAGGACCTCTTCATCTGAACAGGGTTTACAGGAGACTAAAAGGAGAAAAACACAAAAAGACAAATTAATACTAATCGTTTTCTTTTATCCTAAAAAGCATGTTCTGATTTTTTTATGGCTGCTTTTTTTATTTCATCTAAAGAAGTCGTCTCAGACTTGGTTTCCTCTTCTTTTTTTGTTTGTTTCACAAGGTGGAGGGTGTTTATGACACATCACAAGAGAACGAGATTGTGGCTGAAAAAAGCAGGTGAGTGAACGAGAGAAAAACCAGGCTCATCCAGAGAATTAACCTTTGACCCCGGCAGCTATAAAAACAGCTATAAAACCCCAGACACACACTCGGACAGGAAACTTCAGTGGGGAAGCTTTTTTCTCTGTCATTATAAGGAAGGTCGTGTCCTCCCCCACTGCAGCCCTTCAGTCGTGGCGGGTGGGCTACACAGAACTCGTGTTTTAAAGGAGGGGGTTACGGGTTTGACTGGCAGCTGAGAAAGACTGTCTGACCTCTGTGCGTGACCCTCACAAGACTTTTTGATCGGCCTGTTTGTTTTCATCCGTGTGCCTGACATAAGGGGTGAGGGAGGAGGGTGTCATGAAGGTGAGATGAAGAAATAAAATCTATATTTAAACCGCCTCTTGTCTTTTAACCGCATGTCTGTCAAGAGGTCGCTGTAGCACCAACAAAAGGGCCGGAGATCATTTATGAAAGTCCATACTGTATAGATACATTTTCATTTATACAGTATATCCTCATCGAGCCACGAGGACTCGTTTACAAGAGAGGCCTGTAAGATAAAGATCTCAACCAAGATACTTAATCTAAAAAAATAAAAAGGTCTATTCATCGCAAACATAATTTCCACACTAGAGAAATTTAATTTCCTGCAAAAATGAAGAACTTGCTGAGAAACAGCTGAAACTGGCTAAAACACATGCTGAATTTTCAGACATGTTAAATGGGATTAGTGTGTGTGCATGTACAGGTATATGGGTATCTGTACAATGGTTTTGACATGTCTGGAATGAATCAATAAAATAAATAAAACATTTCAGCTGAAAATGAAGAACAAGCCTAAATGACATACCTGCAAACTCACAAGGGATGAAAAAGGTGACAAACCTAGGGGCCCAGTGATATTTTAACATGTGCATTCTGGTACACTTCAAGAAGAAAATTTGGGGGAAAGACTACATACTGCAGGTAAAAAAAACATTTACTAACATATCCAAATTTAACAAGAACATGCAGAGGAAAGATGGCGTCAATCAAAAAAAAAAAAAAAAAAACCACAAAAAAAACAACAAGCAACAGCAGCAGCAAACCAGCCAGAGAAACCAGAGCTTTTTGCTCATTGCATACATTTTTTTTTTGGCCTGGACAAACCTTTCAAGGGCCTGTTTCCACTGCTTGGCCATGCGCCTCTTTCAGCATTGGCGTGTGTGTGTGTGTGTTGGGTACATTACAAAATTTTAAATAATAGATGCCATTTCCTGCATTCTGGTGTATTTTAACTGGCTGTTAAACATCTGCTTTTACCGGCAGATGTAAACACTTGATTCAATAATTATTTTAGAGACAGAATCCTCGTTCAACTAGTCCATCGTCCTGTTTTTAAACTCACTCTTGTGGCTGAAATAATGAAATTAATGACAACTGATCACAAACAGTGATTATAGGGGTGAACTTCACGTTTATTTTTTATTTAGTTTTATTTGTAACACAACTTGCCATTGTGCTCAGAAATGGTGACACTGAACTGCATGTTTGAAAATAAGAATATTAACTTTGCTCAGTGAACATTTTAATAACCAACAGTAAATTCTGAGGGACATTTTATTGTTTTTTTGATTTGGTGATAAACCTACTCATAACAGATGACAAGGCAGCAGTCTTCACAACAGTAAATTACACCGTGCACTACAATGGTGACACATTAAAAAAAAAAAAACTTCAGTTTTGTCATCCTGCATGTAATAATTAAAAATAATAATTTACAGGTTCCTTCCTACCTGTGCCACAATTTCTACCACTTCATAACTTTTATTCCACTTTCCTTCACAATCCACATGGAATAACATCCATCTCCTTCTCCCGTTGTTTTCCTGCCCACTGTTCCTTCCCCATCACTGATTTTAATAATAATAATAATGTCACACAATGTCATCACTGTATGTTTCCATACAATGGTGAAAGTGGTCTCTGCGTTTGGCCCATCTGCCGCCAGGTGGTGTGGTGGGCAGCTGTTGGGGGCGCCTGGGGCATTTTGGGGATGGGGTGTGCTGCCCAGGGGCACCACAGGGTATGCAGTGACTGGGGATTGAACCTGGGACGTTCGGATCCCAAGCTGGCTGCCCCGCCTCTACACCATCTTGGCCCCATAACAATTTTACTTTCCATAAAACTTGTGTTACTTCTTTCTCCTTCAAGTTTTTCTCCATAACACCATCAGGAGGACTTTTCAAATCTGGGTGCATGTGGCAGCTGCATTGTTCAAATGTTGACGCAGCGCTACGCTAGCTGTGCGCAACACAGCCGCACTAGCTAAGATGCTACAGACATAGCGCTCCGCTTCTGTCATGCATTCTAACCGCCCCGCACTAACGAAGCTGTAACACGCAACATCGAGATGTCTCCCCCTTCTCCACCCACCCAGTTGGCAAATAAAAAAACATGAAGAGATGAGCGCACGGACGAATACGGTTTCTTAAAAGGGAAATGATGCCATCCATCACCCTCTGACACCCCTCACTCCCCCAGGAAAAAAAAAACTCTTTGGATCTACATGATTCACGTAAAGGACATATTTTAGTTTGAAATCGGCCAATTTCGCCGAGAAGCAACAAGTTTGCAGGTATGAACAACTGTGCCACTGTGCTACATTACGCCTTCATCTTTGTTACTTATTGATTATTGAAAAGTTGGAAAATCACTTTTAAATATCTTTTTTTACAAACATTTTTCTCATTTCTGTGAGAATAAATGTTTATAACTTGCATAGTTTGTTTAAAAACGAGAATGAAAGGGAAGTCGTCAGCAGCTAAGGAGCTTTGTATGCAGAAAACAAAACACATAAATAGCTCTGACATGCAGAATAATTTAATTTCCTGTTGCAGAAAACAAAACATAAATCGCTCTGACATGCAGAATAATTAATTTCCTGTTGCAGAAAATAAAACATAAATCGCTCTGACATGCAGAATAATTAATCTCTTGTACCTGAAGCAGGATGCAGGTATGGGTACATGTGGGCGCCTGGTCCCTGGAGGGGCACCAGCTCATACAGGAAAGCAGTGATCCTCCTGCTGATGTCTGTCTGTGGGATGGCCTCCACAAACAGAGCCCCCTCTGCCAGGCTGAAACAGTGCACCGTGCCCAGAACTTGCTCCTTCTCTGCAAGCAGCATCTGCAGGTCTCCTTCATGCTCCAGATACACATGAGAACCCTGAACAAAGAAAATAGGAGCTAATCAGAAAACTACTTTGACAAATGACTGGAACCTGTTTGCACAAGTTGTCTCATGGAAACCTTATACATTTTCCAACGTTGACTGTGAAACCGTTTTACGTGCAGACGGTAATGGTTCGACGAGACCACAATATTGAATCCGCTGTTTCCATGCCAGGACACGAGCAGGTGCTGAAATTTTTGTATTTGAATGGCACACACATGTACGCAAACACTTCAGTCTTGAGCATGAAGACAGTTACAGTAGTCCTTCAATACTTCGGACTCACTCTTTTGTGTGTTTTCAATGTTAAGATTGTGCACGACACACGATTGTCAACTTTAATATTACTCATGTGATTGGGACAATACGGGATGAAATGCTAACCGGAGCGGGACTCAACCAATAGGATATAAAACAAAAACAAAACCAACAAAAAAATAAATAAATACTTCAGACAGGCACTGCCATTTTGTAGTTTTCTTTCAGTAAGCCTATGCTGTAACGCAACTACCATGTTTTTCACCCTATAAGTCGCGGTTTTTGCATAATTTACATGCCCACGACTTATACACCGAAGTGACGTATTTATGGATTTTTTTTTTCTCCATATTTTTAAACCAATTTTCAGTTGAGATATGACCATTTTCCTTCATTCTGACCGAAACTATCGAACACTACCATTCTCAGACACTAGATGGAACTCAAGTAACATGGCAGGCCGTTGTATCATGTAATAGGTAAAAATGGCTATTAATGACACAATCAGCTTGCCATAGCCTGCCACCTTTGTTCTGCTCGCTGCTTGGAGCAACCTCGCTGTGCCACCCCGGCGAAATGCAGCTGATTTATTAGGTAAAAGTTCAACTGAGACACACCTTTGCTATAAAGTCGAGTATCCTGAATGAATATCTTCACTGGTGAGTACCCATATAAAATTTTGCAGTACTGTACAGTGCATAAGCATGTTGTTAAAATTACATAGGTTTAAGAGTTTAGAACATTGTTAAGAACATTGCAAGAGTGTGGGAAGGTTTTATAAAGCCTTAATATATATAAATACTAAAATAAATTTAATGTCCCCACTTTATGGATTTTCACCTATCGAAGGGTGTCTGAACGTAACCCTGTGATAAGTGAGGGACTGTACATCCAAAATGGAGAGTACACGGACGCTTGTTTGGATAAACCGTCGTCTATAGAAATGGCGTGGAGCAGATTTGTTCTACGTCAGACGCTCTGATAAATTTAAAAGCGTGAGCAGCACAAACAGCACTCTGCTACCCGCCATTGTTACAGCTGTTCGGCTACTCGTGCAAGCATAGAAAAACTATCTACTACAGATGTCCATAGAGCGACCGCGCAATTTCACATCAGAGATCAATTAAGATAGAACTTTATTGATCCAGCGGGAAATTGTTGTGCCAGAGTTTCAATACAAAGGAACATACACAAGGAATCACACAAGATATAAAGATAACAGAGAGGTATACACCAAAAATTAAGTTCCTATAGTCCCCAGTGTAGAAAGAGGGAGGAGTTGAAAAGTTTGATAGCCACAGGGAGGAAGGACTTCCTGTGGCGTTCAGTGCAGTTTTCCCAAAACTTCACACTGAAACCTGGATTGAAAAGGTGCACAAACAGCTGAAACACAACCGAAATGTTCAGCGTTACTGCGTTGTGTAAACAGGGCCCAAGTCAACCAAACTTTGCATCTAGTCCGTGATTAGTTTCTTCGTTTACCTGGGAGTACGGCTGGGGCTTTATGCACGCATGAACACCTGCTGCGCGTCCCGACGAGGGCTCTGTGTTCGGTCGTAGGTTGACAATGATGGCCCCAGTGGGGTAGAGCCACTCCAGAGACCCCTGAGAGCAGCGAAGGTAGACCTGCTCCACGTCTCTACGATGAGACTCATGGCTCAAACCGCTGCAGAAAAGGAGAACGTCAGATTTATTCCAATTCACTACAGAAAAGGGCTCGAATAATAATCCGTGTCAAGTTTTCAGAGGCCTAAAAACATTAACATGACCACAAGCGACACACAAAGTTAAATAAACATTGAGGGGATTCATTTCAAACCCAACTGGAGCAACTCTGACAGGTGTTGGCAAACAAACCCTACGCTTGCGTCTGGTGTGGATTAACGAGAACAAATCCCATAAGCTGATTAAAATCGTTGGAAATCGGACGCGAGTGAACTTTACGACTAAACGCAAAGTAAGGCTTTTATTGTTTATGACTCGGGGACTTGAAAGAGTGATCAAAGGCGACATGTGGCTGTATTTACTCAAGATAAGGACTGGAAAACGACATTCCTCTAGTCGAATCCTGCAGGAGCGTCTTGAGCATTTGGAGAACTTTGTCTAACTGCTTGTTATGGGCGTCATTTTCCTTAGAAGAGAAATTTAAGATGAAATTAAATTTACTGCATTCTGCCACAAACGGTAGAGAAAAGGGAGCAGATGTTCAATAGTGTGAATGTTTATGAAGCGTTCAGATTATTGTGATCCATTTTTCTTCAGTATGTTTTTGGCTTTTTTCTCGTTCCACAACTTTCGTGCCCTACAAATACAGTTTTGTACAGATCATAAATCAGAACGTTCAGCTCTTTCAAGACAATCCTGCTATGACTTTTGGTGTTGGTGCAACTTGTTCAGCTTCTTTCAGCGTCCTTGAGCAAATTTAAACTTTTATTGCTAATTTCAGCAGTTTTGTGCTCCTTTTAGATCATTTCTGCCAATACAACATTTTTGTGCTTCTTCCATTTTCTTCCTGCTAATTTTAGCTTGTTATGCTCCTTTCAGCTCATTTCTGCAAGTTTCAGCTTTTTCTTCTATTTCAGCTACAACTGTTTTTATGCTAATTTAAACCTTTTCAGCAAGTTCCACATTGTTTTGCACCAAAAATGGATTCTTTACACTTCCTTCTGGTAATTTTAAGCTTATTTCTGCTTTTTCAGCTAATTTTCAGCTGCATTTGACTAGTTTCAGCTTTTTCAGATAATTTCCACTTTTTTGTGCTAATCTCTGCTTCTTTCAGAAAACATGTTCTTTCTGCTTTACAGCATTCTGCTAATTTAAGCCTGTTCTATCATTTCAGCTACTTTTTTTTAGCATTTTTAGCTAATTTCAGCTGTTTTAAGATAAATTCAAGTTTGTCATGGTAATTGCTGCTACTTTCAGCCTAATTAATTTATTTCTGCTAATTTAGCTTGTAAAGCTGCTTTCAGCTTTTTCAGCTACTTTTTTTTAGCAGTTTTGTGCTAAATTTAGCCTTTTCAGCTAATTCCACAGTCTTTTGCACTAATTTAAACGTTTTTCAGCCTACTGTAATAAAAAAAAGGGCTCTACACCTTTTTTCTGGTAATTTAAGCTTCTTTCTGTTTTTAAGCTACTTTCAGCTGTATTTTGCTTCAGCTTTTTATAGATAATTTCCACATTTTTGTTCGCATTTCTGCTTCTTTCAGCAAACGTGTTCTTTCTGCTTTTCAGCATTCTGCTAATTTAAGCCTGCTTTACCTTTTCAACTACCTTTTTAAAAGCATTTTTAGCTAATTTCAGCTGTTTTAAGATGAATTCACGTTTTTCATGGACTGCTATTTTGAGCATAATTAATTTCTTTCTTCTAGTTTGAGCTTTTTATTTTGCATTCAGCTACATTTTAGCAGTTTTGTGCTAAACTTAGCTTTTTCAGCTAATTTCACATTTTTTTTTAGTTCATTTCAGCTCTTTCCACTACTGGTAGTTTAAGCTTCTTTCTGCTTTTTCAGCTACTTTTCAGCTATTTTTGTTAATTTCCTAATTTTTGTACTAATTTAAACCTATTTAAGCAAATATGTCCTTTCTGCTTTCTTCTGCTAACTTAGACTTGTTCTTCAATTTCAGCTACAATTCAGCATGTTTTTAGCCAATTTAAGCCGTTTTTCCCAGCAAGTTATTCAGAATAAGTATTCACGTTGCAGTTTTGCAGGAAATGCAATTTCTCTACTTTTTTACATCTAAAATTCTGAATTGAGCCAACAGAAAAGTTCCAGGTATGTTTCTCTCAGCGGAGCTGACTCAGCTGCAAATTTGGATTTTATCAAGGAATTTGTAATTTTCCTACATGACAGACTCAGCCCTAAAATTTACAGTTTCTTTGGTAGTGGGGTGGAGTACTGGGAATCTGAACTGGCCATCAAAATAAAAAGTACCCAGAAGTGCATTTGTCATCTGGTTGTTTAAGTTCTATGTAATGGCCATGGCATGATTTTGAACTTTTGCTCTAACAAAAAATGTGCTTGACTTTCCTGAAAAATGCAAAAATACTTTTTCAGCAAAGTGTGCTAAATAAATTGACTGACTGGTTGATTGAAAACTTACAGACTGTCTGTTATTTTTTGTATAATAAGAACTCCAAACATCAACTACTGTACTTTAATTCTCCAAATTCTCTAAAGCTCCATGCTCGGCAGTAACAAACTTTAGGAGGAATATTACTAGTTATTTATTTATTTAATACAAAAAGGTCACTAACAACTGAAAAAGCTTCATCCAATAACATTGTTATGAAAATTATGCCAATTTTTGTGAAGGTTTCCATATTGTTTAGGCATTTGTTAAACCAAAATTTGACTTTATTCACTTTTAAACTGACACATGTTGGTATTATTTGATAATTCTTTAAAAATTCAGAAAATTAAAATGATTTGTTAACGCAAACCTTTTACAGTATTTAAAAACTTTGTTAGTGTTAGCTACATGCTAGCCCACTCTGCCTTTCTACAGTCATCAGATGCATTAAGCGAATTATTTCGGTGTAAACGTTTAATAAACAATATATTTCATTAACTTGCTCCATCATCCTCACCTCCCTCTCCAGCTGCACTGGTCGCTGGAGTACTGCGCCTCCACCCGGCACAGGAGGAGCACAGCGGAGATCCAGAGAGCTGCTGACCGCCGGAGCGTGGCCAACATCCCGCCTCGGTGTCCTCTCCGCACCGGCGGCCACCGCGAAACTCCGCCCGGACACCGAACCAGCTCCGCCAGACTCAAGGCGGCTCCCGAACGGAAAATATCCGGTTAAAATACGACCTAAAAACAAAACGTGCTATTAAAAAAAGCCAACTAGAGCCCGAGCAGGAGGCTACATGTCGGTTTTCAGACGAGGCAAACCGTCCGAGTGGAAGAAAACTCTCCGCTGCGAATTTAAATGCACCGTGCGCATGCGCACCAGCACAACGGAGCAGTTGTTGAAAACTTTCTCCGCGAGGGTTCTAGGGCGCGTGCCAGCAGCTGACTCCGCCACGCGAGCGCTCGCTCCAAACCCCGCCCACAGATTCGACGCAGCGATCAGTTTAATAAATAAAAGGAGCTTTTTGGAAACAATTTAAACTGAAAATTTTAAAGTAATGTGACTTTTTGGCTTCTAAGATAAATATATATGTGTATATTTCCTCTTAGAATATTTTAAACACTCAACCGTTGTGGGTGTGCCTTTTAATATGGATCAAATTACTGACACAAATTAAATCAATATGCTTTTCTGGAACAGCAGCTTAAGATTCCTCTGCAGCTTCCACAATCTACAAGAAGCATTCCATTTATTGCATACAGTATAACGGGATGGATGGATAAACAGGGTTCAAGTCTCACTTTCCCCAGTTTTAATGGCACCTCTCTGGGCTGACATTGCTCCACTTTTCTTTTTATAGCTGCTGCGTGACAGTCCTCTCGGAAAAGACACATTCAAGAAGACAAACAGTCACACATGGGCTCTAAACGCCTCCTTGAATCTCAGGCGGGTTTCCCGTGAGAAACCAGTCAAAGGGGGAAGCAGGATACCCAGTCCCCATTTCAGGAACTACTGTAATAACACCCCTATTCATGTTCCCTCGCCACAAACACACACTTCTGCCAAAGCGTTAGTGCAAAAACCAGTAAAGGCCCAAAATATGAACATCCCCTGAATTTTACTCCACTGCTCAATGACAGAGGAATTAAACCATGTGAAGAAACCAATGTGGGTGTAGTCGTTTGCCTGACGTGTTAGCAAAATATCTCACAAACAAACTTTCATGAAGTAATCGTTGAACGTCTACTGATTAACCTCTCGACCGGATCAAAGATGGCCACCAAAGCTAATTAATCTCAATGAACACACAGATGGCTAGCTTGGTCAGATATTGACTATAAGGTTTGTTGTGGTAGTAGCTGAGAGTCGTTGGCAACAGGTCGTATGAGGTCATCAGGTGATCAAAATGGCTTTAACTCCATCTCTTACCATAAACTGATTTTAGTTGAAGACTCTGGAAAGAGGGCGGCACGGTGGCTCAGATGGTAGAGCTGCCACCTCTCAGCAAGGAGGTTCCCGGATCAAGGCCGGGGGCTTTCTGGGTGGAGTTTGCATGTTTTCTACAAAGTATGTGCATATGAGGGTTTTCTCCGGGTACTTATGTTCTCCCACAGACCAGAAACATGCATTGCTTGTGTCCCTGTGATGGACTGGAGACCTGCCCAGCGTGTCCCCTGCCTCTTGTGACTGCTGGATATGGGCAGCAGTGAAACCTGCAACCCAGAAAAGGAAGATGCGGGTAAAGATAATGGATGGATGGATGGATGGATGGACTGGAATGAAAGGTGCGATTTGCAGATTTTTAAAGAAATGCAATGCTTTTACACATTATTTCTATCGTTTAACTATCTTTTTGCTTTCTGTACTTTCAGACCCATTTTTCTTTTGCTTAACTCTTTATATTTGTTGTTCGTGAAAATAAAAGATTTTTTTACAAATACCGTTAACATGGACAAGTCTGTGTGAAAAGGAAAAATAAAAGTAAAATACCACATCTCAGTGACCACGTTCTCACTTCCTGAGTCCTAAAAATAAACACACTTTCACCGTAACGCACGACAGCCTCTGGCTGCAGTGGTTCGGTGCTGATGCGTTGTTTGACCTCAGACGCTCCAACACCGTGTGAAGTATTTACAGAGCAGCTGAACCTTTGACCTTCTCCCTTTACCCCCGTGTGGTCACCTGGCTCCCCTCAAACGGCCTGACAGGAGGAACGCTCCGTCCGTCCACACAGGGCTTCCTCTAAGCGCCACGCTCACATTCCTATATCTCCCATTTCAGACCTCTTGACCTTTATTTCCTCTCTCTTTTAAATAAATCCCAAATTATCTACAGTGCGCAGCTGCACAACTGAACAAGATCTCTAATGAGCCCAAGTGTCTTGCTCAAGGGCATTGGCCCTGGTTGTTGAAAGAGAGGAAAGAACATTTAGCAAGGAAGTATGTCACTTATGGAAGGTAGTGAAAGTGAGAGAAAGGGGGTTTTGTTCAATTTTTGTTGCAGAAAGACATCGATACCATCTTTTTCTGCCCTTTTGGCTGAGCAGAAGCCTTTTACATTAAATCAGACCATAGAAAGTTAAATCACAGACATTTTTTACTTAATTATTTTAATGGACATGCAACCTGTCCGGGCTCTACCACGCCACTTGTTCACTGGAGATAGGCACCAGCTGCCCACAACCCTGAGAGGACAAAGTGGGTGAAGAAAATGGATGGATGGATGGATGGATGGATGGACATCCTCTAATTTATTTTATTCTATACACATATATTAAAAGTCTAGAGCATCAACAGCGGCAACTTTAGGCCAGCATTTCTGGCACTGTGAGTACAACTTCAGAATGGAAAGGAAAACTGTACTGAAAATTAAACCCTAGTTCTGAAAAAGTTGGGATGTTCAAAAAGCAATGAGTTGTAAATCTCATAAACCCAAACTGTGTTCATAATGAATAAACCTGTGATGGGCCGTGCATTTTACACCTAGACCTTCGGTGGTGTCCTCCCTGACTGTATCCCCTTTTGAGTAATGTCATTATGGCACCATTGCTAAAGCAAGTAACACAATTAACCCAATTCAACAAGTTTACTTCAGCTTTACCAAAAGCATTGATATAAACATAAATGTGACCAAAATACACATTTGAATAAAATGCATTTTACTCACTAAAAGTCGTATTTGTACACAAACTCCATCCTTCTTTCTTTCCTCAGTCTCAGAGTTCAGTTCCTGTGTCCTACAGGTCATCATGGGTTCTATACCCTTTCCATCAGGAATGGCATCCGGCTTCTGGGCTCGAACCTGCAACCTTAGGATTATCAGACCACAGCGCTGCCCACCGAGCTACCACAGCTGAACTGACCAATGGGTAGTAGGTAAAAAAAAGGAAATTTCTTTGTAATATTGGTACAGTTTGGTGAGCCACTTATGAGCACGAGAAAAGGCTGTTAAAAATAAATAAATAAATAAATAAATCCATTAAAAATGAGATCTGATACTAAAAAGCTCATTTTAAACATCAGCTGTAAAACTGTTTAACTTTATTATAAGCTTGCACAGTCTTTTGGCTCCAAGGAAAAAAACATACAATACAAAGAATTATTCCAGTGCCAGAAAAGATTTGTTATAAAACATTTTTATGTCGACCTATTTTAAAACCACTCTTTAAAAACAGCAGCTCCACGTACACCCAGGCTCAGCTGCACAAACAGACTGAAGTATAAATGAGTGTCTCCATCTAACATACCTTCACTGAGGGGATGTTAAAAAAAAAAAAAAAAAAACAGATGCCAGGTTTCAGGTAGACTCGAAGTCGTTAAGTGCTGGAGTCTTGGCACATTTGACCACTGGCCAAGCAAAAATAATCAGATACAAACAATCATAATTTTAAACAAATATATGAAAAGATAGAACCAAATCAGACTTTTTTGAATGAGGTGTATCAGTTTTCTTTAAAATTTAACACAGCCATTATCTTTACCCGTTTCTTCCATTTTGTGTCACGGGGGTCGTCAGTGTTCATGTCCAGCAATCACTGTGCGAGGGGCGGTGGACACCCTGGACAGGTCGCAAGTCCATTACACGCCACATAGAGACAAACGAGACAAACAACAATTTGTTAACAGAAACATTCATATATGAAAAAAATATTTATCACTATTTATTTGAGGAGCAGACTGCTTTGAATTTAACTCCATCAATATACAGGTAGTCCTCGGGTTACGACGGTCTCGAGTTACGTCATTTCGCTGTTACGAACGCCTCCCATTGACTTTCAATAGCTGCACAGTGCCGTTTCTTTTGTGTGTGGGGTGTTAATACCTTTCCCTTTAAGACCCTGTGGACTCCTCCCCCTCTCTGG
>JARVGS010000548.1:10140806-10152206 GCA_031762315.1 Hypsolebias antenori | reverse complement strand
CCAAGGGCTTTGTTGGGAGGGAGATTGGGTTCAAAACGGCTTCTAATAATCTAATACCTACATAAAAAGAATCCTTAATACATTTGAAGATAATTATATGTTTTGCATTTTTGTATTGGTAGATCATTTTGACTTTGTTGTTTTATAAGTAGCTCGCATGCTGAAAAAGTGTGAGCACCCCTGCACTAGAGAGATGATTGTGAGGGACATCTCACCTTGCCTCCCTCGTCAAACAGCCCGACCTTCAGGAACAGTCTTCTTGAACAGAACCATGTTGGCATGACAACTGTTGGCCCGTGAGAGGTATACACCTAAAACCAAAAACCATACAAAATATAAACTGACTGATGAAAGACCAAAAAACCATTAGTCATAAAGAACATACCAAATTTAATTGAATACAGGAAATACATGTTGATATGTCAGTTTGGCAAAAAGGGACCACCTGGGTTTAAATAGATGACCAGGTAAGAGCCACCCAATGGAAAAGTACTATAGTGATGACGATGTTTCAGCTGGCAACAGGTTATTTAACCCAAACTCGTGCAGTAAGGAGCTTCTTCTGTCAAACATAACTGAAGGCACGTCCTGTGGTTGTCGCAAATATGTAACTCAAATTATTGCCCTACAAGAAGCAAAAGAAACATCTAAAGAGATTGCTATAACTTCCAGAACAAAAGCTCTGAATTATCCAGTGTGACGTGGAAAAAAGGGATTCCCAAAACAACCAGGTGTACACTTCATCAGATTTATTACAAAGCTTTGGAGAACAGCCAACAATCAGAAGATCACTGATCAGTGCTTTCACCCGTCTGAGGCTCTGACCCGTTCTGACTTCCTGAACTAAAAAAGTTAGTTTTGTAGGTCTCCAGCCCCTCCCTGCACTGTCCAGCTGTTATCAGAACCTAGCTGCAGTCAGAAGTTAGGGGTATCTGGGAGCCAGACAGCTCCCAAGGCCGCTGGAATCATGTCACTATAATCACCTTAATGAACCTTGAGAGTAATAAAAATTATATTTTGCTGTCCCTTTACTGATCAATCACATGAATGATTATTACATAGAGTAAGGATCATGGAACATTTTAATATCATTCACAATAACAGCAAAAGAGCAGTGTATAAAATACATTAATAAAATTATGGAGCGTGGTGAGGGCAAATAATACACATTCTCTTGACAGAGTGCATGATTAAAGTGTGGGGAAAAAAGAGAAAAACATTTTTGAGGTAAAAATCCTGAATATTTTTGTGAGATAAATAGAAAAATAAACAATACAAAAAAGTACACACACACACTGTAAAGTTTAATAGTAAAATTAAAAGCATTTTCACTGTCACAATGCAAAGAGAACTAGAGGTTTTGGGACTAAACAGAGGTGCAACCTTGAAAGGCTTCAGTAACGATTTTAACTTGCCAAGACAGCTAAAGACTGGGCATCGAAGGCAATGGAAGAAAGTCAAATACTGTAGTTGGATAAGTTCAGATCTAGACAACTCCAGTGAAATGAGTGCATTATTTAATAATTAATGTTCTGCAGACAAATGCTCAAATGTAACAAGTTGACATTTTACGTTTATAGTCCATGAGAAGTGCAGAAATTGTGCCCTGCTAAGTCTGGCGCTTTGCTCCCAGTCAGAAGTAGCTTCTTACAGGATGCGCAGCGTGCACTGTGTGATTTGTTAGACACTTGTGGGCGTTTTTGTTTGTGAAAAGTGGCTGCAGCTGGTTGATCTCTCACAGCAGAGTCTGCTGAGGAGACGCTAGATGAGGGAGTTGAAAAATACAGACATCATTACATTTGTTCCTGCAAAAATAATGATGGCCAAATAAAACTTTATTAAGATAGTCAACAAACATGCGGAAGGAGATCGGACAATTTCTGAGGCAGTGTAAAGACACAGGCGGCTCTCCATGGCTTGGCTGACCACGAGGGAGTGCACCTCCCACGGGCAGCTGTGACGGCGATAACCGAGAGAAAATGCACCCCCAGATGGGCAGCGTATGGGCGCGTTCCCACACCGTCTGAAACAGAAACGTTTGGAAACGGTGGCTGTCTGTGACAAATTTACAAAATATGCTTCTCCTTAGCTGACATGTGACATTCCAACTTTTCCATCATCAACTTAAGACAAACCACTCTGCCAACTGTGCAGTCCAGGCAAAAAGGACTGAAATCACGTCAGCGAGATCTGATGTCAAGATCTTGTGAAGTATAACCAGACCTTTAGTCTCCAAACCCATAATAAATTATAGGCCTAGCATTCTTTAAATGAATGTGTATCTACTGGTAGGCCGGTCGCAATAAACAATAAATCAGTTAATCACATGATAAATTAAAATTATAGACCTCATTTTCATTTATCGGCTTTGTTGTTTCTTCATGTCTCTCTTTCTACCGAAGACACTGGACGACAAAAGGTTCAACTCCGGTGCTCTTCACTGACCCCTCCCTTTCTCTTTAAAATCCATTTGAACTGTCCAAAATCGCGTTTTCGGACCATTTAAAGCAGCTAAGCTAACAGGCCGACCTATTATCAAAGCTCCAAAATTCACGGTTGAAACCCGTGCCTGTGTTTAAAAAATGTTTTTTTCTGAAAAAAAAAGCTGAGAACTTGTTTACTGAATTTTTTATTAAAAGCTTTGTGTGAAAAATGCTATGCTAAAGAGCTCAAACCACACCTAGCATCCGCCATTTTGAGAACCAAAGAGAGACAGTCCACGTCACTTTAAGGGGCCTCCCTCCCATTTTTGTTAAAGAGACACACTGCTTTCTCCCTCACTATCCATCCTTCGGTTCAAACTGGCTTATACTACCATCCTGTGGTCAAAAAAGGTACTACACTCAAAACAAATTAACCAACATTGCTTCTTCAATTTGACAATAATTACTAATTATTGTCAAATGTCAAACAATATTATCGTTTATTGCAATAATTTTGGAGACAATTAATCACCCAGCAAAATTTGTTATCGTGACAGGCCTATGCTTATCACCCATTCCTTTCTGTGGAGGGATGGACACACGCTTCCCTTTTCACATACACGATATCTGACGGATGACTAATGCGCTCCTCCTTCCTCTGACGGCATCCTTCAGTGCAACAGAAAAGCACGGCTCGTACGTTTCTCTCTCCCCAGATGCAACTCATTTGTCCCACTGGTGCTTAGGCCCCCTTTCCAGGCCCCGCCCATTCTTGTTACTCCTTTCATGTGTGTTTGAGTGTGTGTCTCTTGCATTGTGAATCTGAGGGCCCATCCACAATGCATCACTTTGATTCACACAGTGTGAATATATGCGTGTACATGTGCATTTGCGTGTGACTTTTCTTAAAAGTGAAAAAAAAAAAAAAAAACAACAACTGCACAACAGAAATGTATCCCAGATGTAGGGAATTGTGCAAAACATCTGGATTCAACCAGTTAACCAGATGGACTGAATCTTAACAAGGGAGTGTGGGTGTGTGCGTCCACCCACGTCTCTTTGCTTGTGTGTTGTAATATTGCAACATTTGCAGATGTAAGATGCTGCCAAAAGCCAAATATGAGGAATAAGAATAAGTTCTGGGAAAACAGCAAACACGCAATCGAAGGTCCAGCATGAAGGTGAGTCATCAGAGTACGAGGTGTGTTTGTGAAGAACTGTGTAAAACACACAGAGACAACAAGCAACTTAAACTCTGGTTTAGAAAAGTTAGATTTCATTTTCATGAAATTCAATATTAAGACAGATGAAGTAAAAATAAGAGAAGGAAAGGGTGCAGCTTTCAAGCCTTCAACGTATGATCTCACGCTCTATGAAACTTAATATCGTCGAAAAATCCTGGAATGTCTGCTGAGTGGAAACGCAGCCTGTGTAAGAGTCATGTCAGAGAGAGACAGAGTCCAGGTTGACTCGTATCCTTGGCGACGCCGTGTTTTCGTAAATCAGAACGGGCAAACTTCCATTTCTACATATTCCAGAGTTTTCACCTCCACATAACTCTCTCCTATCGTTTGCGAATGATGTCAGTGAAGCAAATGTAATAACTGAAAGGGTTTTTAATTGTCATTATTGTCAAAAGTGCTATGACAAAGGAATACATGAACATTTTATGTTATCTACAGTAAACAGAAAGAACTAAACTTAAGGATTCAGTTGATTTGATTTTGACAACTGTGTACAGTAGTCCCTCGTTTATCGTTGGGGATTCGTACCCTGAAGACCCGCGATAAGTGGAAAACAGTGAAGAAGGGATAGTAGTCCAAGTAGTATTAGTTTATTTTAGCATTTATTAAGGCTTTTTAAACCCTTCCCACACTCTTGAAATATTCTAAACAATGTTTCTAAACTCTAAAGGCTTTATAAGAGCACAACATGTCATGATTTCCCTCTCTCTGCCTCTGCTGCACTCTTGGCCACGCCCACTTCTCCGCTCTGCACGGTGAACAGCTGATCAGCTGCAGCAGGAAGTTTATCCCAAAGGTGCAGGAGGTGCTAAATAATTTAAAATAATTTATCTTGAATAAAAATCCCATGCCGATCGTGCGGCTCATCCATCAATCAGTTACATGTGTGTCGTGTCCAATCTTATTTGGAAAAACCGCGATAGAGCGAGTCCGTGATAAACAAACCTTGAAGTATCGAGGGACTACTGTAGCTTTTTTCCAATTATTACATTATTATTACAATCACATATAACTGCATATCTCTTTGCATCCATTTGAAGTTATAGTAGCAAAGTAAATACTCATCAAATTTTATGCATTCATAAATCGTCAATTCAGTTTTATGAAACTTAAACAGACACTGGTTATGAATGCACTCCGATGTCAAAATTACAGCTGGAAATTAGAAAATTTAAAATGTGATTTTTTAAAAATGAATCCTGCCTGTTTCATGAATAAAGACTGCACTTTCCATCAAACGGTAACTACAAATATTTGGAAATCAAACGTTAAAAAAGTCAATAACTTTACGTGGTGCATAACGTGTTTGATTGATTTGTGGTTTAAAAGACATTGAAGGCATTCATTGCAAAGTTATGAAGGCAGCATAAAAATTATCTTAAAATAAATAAAATCTGCACAGTATTTGTATCATTTCGATGGTTATCTATCCATCCATCCATCCATTATCTTTACTCGCTCCTTCCTGTCCACCCTGGACATGTCCCCAGTCCATCACAGGGACACACAGAGACAAACAAGACAAACAACCATTCACTCTCTCACTCACACCAAGAGACTATTTAGAGTTACCAGTCAGCCAAACATGCATGTTTTTGGTCTGTGGGAGGAACCAGGAGTAGAACACCTGAGCTGGGATTTGAACCGGTTACCTTCTCGCTGACAAGCAACAACTCTACGAACTGCACCATCATGCTGCCCCATTTCTTTCTTTTTTTTTTTTAAATTAATTCATTAATTTTACATAAAAACAAGGTAAAGAATAAAACATAACATAAACTTATGAAAGAAAAATAACAAAATGAAAAGTGGCAGAAAGAAGAAGAGTTTCTTATTTTGTATGCCCCTTTAAAAAAAAAAAACAGAACAATTTCAAACAACATTCTTCAAGAAAAATTAGATCATTTGAGCAACTTTTCAATCAACAATTAACTAGTACATTTAATGCTAAATATAAAGCTTTAGTATTTTGTTAACAGTTTTGATTTGATAACTTTTTTGAATTTAATCACAGAGTTAACATATTTAACATCATCTTCCAAAACATTCCACAATTCCACTCCCTTTATTGAAATGAACCGTCCTTTCAAACTAGTCCTGTACCTTGGCTTTGAAAAAAATTTCAGTTCCCTTTAAACTATAACAGGTTTCTCTCTTAACAAAGAACAATTGGACAATGATTAAATAATCCTTAATTCAGTGCTGGACTTAAAATTTACAGTGAAAATAATAAATGAAAACTGACGTAGCAGGACCAACCACAAATAAATCTGTTTCCAAATATTTTTTTTTATTTTTTCTGAAACATGTGGAAACTACAGTACACGTTTTATAAATCAATGGGACCACAGACAGATACGTTGGGGGATTCTGGTGAAGGAGGTGTACACGAGTGTTGAGGATAAAGGAGTAACAGAGGTCTGAAAAGTCTCTCCAGACCTTTTAAAACCTCTTGTCGTGCTCTCAAGACAAAAAAAAAGTGTCTGCTTGTGTTTCTTGTAAAGTTCTTCTAAAAACCTAAAAACCTAGTTTGGTTGTAAACCTGACGAGTGTTCGGACTAAACAAAAGAATGGCTGAACATTGCCTGCAGACTTCATTTTTCCAGCCGCGACTGCTAATATAAACTGTCGTCAGCGAGCGGCGGACAACCTGTTTCCTCTGCGGACGCTTTGATGCACAGTGAGGGCAGAAGTGGCGCAGCCTCCACCCTTCACGTTTCCGTGGAAACAGCAGACAGCAGGTATGCATCCTGTTTCTATCTGACCTGGGAGCTGTCTGACGCGTGACCTCGCACACGCAGAGTAAACGCAAACATTCAGGGCCGAGCCTCGCGTGTTTACCTGTGTGACAAGCTGATCCTGAGTCAGTGAGTTGATCCAACGGGTGTAACGCTCTGTAGATCCCTCCGGCAGCCTTTGCACTCGACAGCCAATCAGCTATCAGGAAAACACACACACACAGCTTTTAACGGCCTGGAAGAACTTCAACCAAACAGACTTTTCAGTCAAACTCACAGAATAACACAATTTGGACAAACACCAAACACAGCAGGAAATTTTGAAATTGTCACTCCAGGCTCAAATCACTTATGATTTATTTTTTTTTCCATACTAACCGTTAAAAAAATCACAATGCCAGCGTTTTGGACTGAGATTATCCTAAGTTAAGAAATAACATTTTATGTTCAACCTAAAGTTTAACATTATGAGCATTCTCATGTGATTTGTTTCATTATTTATTGGAGCTTGGAGTAAGTGTCAGCTACTACCACACAATATTTTAGCTAAGTTTTTGTAAAATTCCCCAAGTTATAGCCATTTCTGTGTAGTCTGAAATCAATGGACTGTGAGGACTTATTTAAACTGGGTTGGCTCAAAAATGTAACCACTTATATTTATTCATCCAACACTTACTTCTAGAGCGTTTCATTGAAATTCACCCAGTGGTTCACGAGATATTTTGCTAACAGACAAACAGGACTGACTCCAACAATTAATGTCAAGGGTTTACGCAAAGATGTTGCACAATGTTTTGTGAACGATGCTCAGCTACTACCAGAGCAAATCTGAGCTCAGCATCTGTCAAACTGGCTGAGATGTTTGTTCTTCTGTTTGCAGAGATTGCTCTTGGTGGTCATCTTGAATTGGCTTCTCTCTAAAAGTTACTCCCAACGTAGTTGTCATGTCCTCTGGAGTTTTTTTGGTTTGTTTGTTTGTTGTTGAGTTGTTTCATCCTTCTTCCAAAGGACTTCGTCAGTCTGAGGAGCCACAACAAACGGAGTCCCACAAGCAGCACAATCACTGGGCCATCCAGTTTGATGGTGATAAGATTTTTAGGGCCTGCCCTCTCCCTCATCTACTCCTCTGAGGCAGCCATAGCCAAAGTGGTTCAAAACTGCTTGTGGCTCCTCGGACTGAAGAAATCCTTTGGATGAAGGATGAAATGTGTAAACAGAAACCGTCCAGATGACCTGACTGAATTTTGTTGGATTTTTTTTTAACCTGGATTATAGAGCATGAACTTTGATAACGCTCTGAACATTTTATATGAAAGGTTCAAGAGATATTTTGCTAACAGTACCAACAAATGAAGAATCTGAATGAAGAAAAGAGGTAAAATAAAACTACACACCAAAACAAAGTACATAACTTTCTTAGTTTCCAGAGCCATGACAAATGAAAGTCGTTGCAGACAAGGGCAGGTTGTTTGTGCTGGGCGGCAAGCCTGCTGTCTCCATGAAGTCTTACTCATTTCCCCCTCACACAAGCGACCTTTAACCTTTGACCTGGCACGCCAAAGCGAGCAGCAACACCGGATACTCGCGCTGTTCTGAGTGCCAGCTGCACTCACACTCACAGACAGCATGACTATCATCACAACAGGCTGAGAGAAGGGGAACAGGAGGAGGAGAAGTGAGGAGAAAAGAAAGGAAGCAGGGGCTGACGATGACGAGCAAGAAGAAAGGGAAGGAAGTGAATAAGCAACGAGTTCAGCAAAAACTTACGAAGCTCGGACGGAGGCGAGATGCTTCGTACTGCAGGCGAACTCTCTGAGGCAACATAATGTCATCCTACGGTGAGGAACATATTTTGGATGAATCAGCTTGACAAAGCAATTTAGTTCTTCAGAAACACTCGGTAACAGTTTAAACACAAAAAGAAAACAAAGAAATTTAGAAACTTTAAGAAAAACAGTTTTTTTTTTTTTTTGCAAAATGCATCAAAAACCTTCAAGTTTTTTAAGATTCTTTATTTGATACAAGCACAATAAAAATAAATTTAAAAAAAATCCGGTCATCTGGATGGTTTCTTTTTTTTGCTGAGACGTTTCGTCCTTCATCCAAAGGACTTCTTCAATCTGAGGAGCCACCAAACAAACAAAGTCCCACACAGCACATTCCCATAGTGGGAAAAAAAACTGTTTGCTGATGATAAGATGCGTTGACGGGGGAGAGGGTGGGCCCTGGAGGCCAACTTATCACCAGCCAACTGTTTTTATCCACTATGGGAGTGTGCTGTGTGTGGGACTCAGTTTGTTTGGTGGCATCTCAGATTGAAGAAGTCCTTTGGATGAAGGATGAAATGTCTCAGAAAAAAAAAAAAAACATCTAGATGACCCGACTAAGCATTGTTGGATTTTATACATGGATTACTGAGCATGAACTTTGGTGTTTTGAACCACTTTGGCATGTTTCAGATGAGTTGACGGGGGAGAGGGCAGCCCCCGAAGGCCATCTTGGCACCAGGACACTGGGGTTTTTTTCTCTATGGAGTATGCAGTTAGTGGGGATTCAGTTTTATTTGGTGGCTCCTCAGATTCAAGAAGTCCTTTGGATGAAGGATGAAAAGTCTCAGAAAAAAAAAAAAAAAACATTTAGATGACCCGACTGAACATGGTTGGATTTCGTACCTGGACTATTGAGCATGAACTTTGGTATTTTCAAAACATTATATTTACCACATCAGCAGCATCTGTTGTAGCTCATCCCATACCTCGGCCGTGTTTTTTAAATTTTTTATTTAATCCTCATGAATTTTCCTTCACATTTGTCATTAGTTGGCATGACGGAGCAGGCTCTGCACCTGCTCGTCAGCTGACGCCCTTTTATTTGTCACCTGCGCTCTGAGGCCTTGCTAATTAGTTTACATAGTGGTTTCAAATTGACCTCGAATGTGAAAATAAAAAGTTTATTTTTGCTCTGTCATAGTTTGGCAAAGCTACAGGTTGTAGTCTAACCTGGTGCCAGCTGGAAAAAGCTCCAGCCCTCCCTGAAACTCACTACGAAAATAACTGCAAGCTATTTTCCATAAAAATTAAGGGAAAGTGGAGCGTTAACAAGCGTGGTGTAACGTTTCTGATTATCTGAGCCTCACTTAAATATAAAGAGGGTTACACAGAGCAGACTGGGTCAGTTAAAGGAAGACACAGTCACAGCCATAGAAAATTTCTGTAACGAGACAACGTGCAACTGTTTTCACAACAAAACAGCAAATGATCTCTGAATGAGCCTTAAGTCTGTGGTGGGATTTTAAAACTGAGGCTGGGACATGACTGGTGCATATTAATTTTTATTAAAACAAAATGTGACATGGCTCAAATTGAGCTTTGCATGTAGCTGTACCCTGTTTCCATTAAAAAATAGTAATCCACAGGAAATCATTACATTTAAATTGCTTATTTGCTTAACATACTGTGCTTACTTATACAATACTTTTTGTCAGCTTGCTTTTAAAGGAGAAAATACTGTTTTTTTTCTCTGCAGCCACAAAATAAAACCCTGGGTGATAAGTATGGGAAAAGTAAAGTTAGAAAACAAGCTGAGAAAATGAACGAGGACCCCTGTAACATGCAGTTTGAAGGGGGTATATGGGCACAGTGAGGCCTGTGAGTGTGCGTTAGAGACTGTGAGGAAGATGTATAAAGTCTTTATAAGCAAATCAGTTGGAAATGTTTTCCCAGTTTCCTGGCATTTATTGGATTAACCATCTTCAGGAACCAACCTGCGAGACATCTGATTGTTATTAACGGATGCTTAACTTTCGTTTGGCTCTTTTTAATAGGAGTCGCCAAATTTCTCCATATGTCTTCCACATGGGGGGTGGTGGGGGGCTTTATTTGCAGTAACCCAAAACAATCTATTAATCTTTGTATCTCTATCTGACAAACACTTCCCTCTATTTCTACAGAATTAAAATTACATCATCTGTCGACCGAGGATGGTTTTCATAAGAAACTAAATTCGGCACACCCTTGAAATAACCAGTGTTGTATGCACAGGGGCTCTTATCTTAAGTTTTGTTTTGATTTCAACACATCTAAAAAGCCAATCCTTAATCCAATGTCATCTCCCAAAAAAAATGTGCCTGTGGTGATGTAATGTGTGAAATGTCTCATACTTTTTATTGATTCCACTCTGGAATGAACAGAAAGCTTAAAGACATTTGAACAAGACCCTGTTTACACTTTTACTCTTGTGGTTTTAGTGTTTAATCATTGAACAAGTAAACTCAACACTTTGAATTTTTCTCTTTTATTTTATTTTATTTTTTTTACTTAAACAAAAAGGAATTTCTCTCCGGCGCTCTTTTGCGAAAGCAAATGCAAAGAAAACTTTTTAAATAAATCCATCCATTATCGTTAATGATTTTTCTTGTTGGGTTGTGGGAGTCACTGGTGCCCATGTCCAGCAGTCACTGTGTGAGGGGCAGGGGACACCCTGGACAGGTCTCCAGTCCATTACAGGGACACAGAGACAAACGAGACAAACAACTCTCTAGGGACAATTTAGAGTTGCCAATCAGTCTAACATGCATGTTTTTGGTCTGTGGGAGCAAACCAGAGTACCCATGAAAACCCACGCATGCACGGCGAGAACATACAAACTCCACCCAGAAAGACCCCAGGCTGGGGTTTGATTCGGCGACCTTCTCGCTGAGAGGCAACAGCTGTACCAACTGTGCCACCATGCTGCCCTGTTTAAAATAAACTGCCAATAAAATAGCAAACCAAAGCAGTATTAGCCTTGCATTATGCCTAAAGTTGAGATTTTGACTGGAATTTATGTCTTCTTCCTGTCATCCATGCATGGGGTTCCTGTTGAGTTTGTGGACTCTTACAAATACTTGGGAATTACTCTGCATGCCAGGAAACACCTTGTTGCTGCAACTTTAGGACCAGACTTAGCTTTTTTTTTAGATTTTTCTACCTGGATTATTGAGCATGCATGGTGACA
>JARVGS010000548.1:9912155-9924486 GCA_031762315.1 Hypsolebias antenori | reverse complement strand
CCATGTGCTTTCGGTTTCGAGTTACGGACGAAAATCCGGACTTACGGCGCCATGTGGCCGGCGTTCCGAGTTACGGCAGTATCGACCTACGAACAGTCCTTAGGTCCAGAACCCGTTCGTAAGTCGAGGACCACCTGTATATGGATGCAGTTAGAGAGGACATGAAGGTAGCTGGAGTGAGGACAGAAGATGCAGAGGACAGAGTGAGGTGGAAGAGGATGACTCGCTGTGGAGACCACTGATGAAGGAAATAGGTGAAAGAAGAAGAAGAAGGAGCTAAAATAGGAGGATACACACTTTTGCTATAAACAAATTACACAAGAGACAAAAAGGTTGCAATTCTACTGTGTATAAATAAATAAATAAATACATTATTTCTGAATAAAACAGAATCATTTGTATTTTCATCACATCTGCAACAATCAAGATTAAATCCACACAAATAAAAAAGCAGTAGTGCAAGTAAGATGTGACAGGTCATTATGAGATGATTTATATTGTTGCTACTGCTACGTTCAATCTTTGTGTTGTTGTGGAGTTGCGGCAGGAAAGAATTACATTATCTGGTGATTTAATCTTCAGTGTGTCACATTTTGTCCACTGTAATGTTTCATCTATCTAATCTTTAAACATCTTATTAACTCAACCATCTAACTGAACCAAGATATAAATAGTGTTTAGCTCTGATTCGTATGGAGTTCGTGAACATTAATGCCACACTCGTGTTGCCATGACTGTATCATTTTGTTCCACTGACGTGTGTCCTGTTGTGTGTCAGGCTGTGATATGGTGCCGTGGTGCTGTGGTGATGATGCAGTACAGCGTGATGGCCAACAACTACTGGCTGCTGGTGGAAGGCATCTACTTGCACAGCCTCCTGGTCATCACTGTTTTCAGAGAGAAGAAATACTTCTACATTTACCTGGCCATCGGCTGGGGTAAGAATTCAAACTGTGGTCAAAACTGTTCTTGCTACAGGAACTCTCAGATCTACTTTCTATTATTGCTCACTGCCAAAAGGCAACCGAGCCGAAATGTTTGCTTTTATATCTCTGCATGTTTGTTTTCTCACTCTGTCAGCAAAATAACTCATGAACAAGAGGAATACTTCAAATGAAACGCCCAAAAAGTAATCATTGGCTGTATTTATAACGGAGCCCACTCGAATGAACAGCTGACATTAGCAAACACAAAAATAGCTTAGTCAGTTTTACAGATACTGAGCTAAGATTTGATGTAGTAGTAGTAGCTGAGAGCCATCCCTATTAAACATGCCAAGTGTTAACAGATTGCACATTATCCCATAAGATTGTGCATACCGGTACTATCATTTTCAGGATTTACAAAAAATGGAAAAATGGGTGTAACTGTCATTTCTCAGTATTTTATCCAAGTTTAAAACTCTGGTATTAAGGCAGTCGGTGGTGTGCATTCCATCAATGAATGCTAGGTCTTTAATTAATTAGTTATTCTAAAAGATCAATATAAAGACTATAGTGGAGTGGTAGCTGGTGTTTTGTCAGAAAGGGGACATCAGCAACAGGAAATGTCTAAAACAGTAAAAAAAAATTATGTAACCAGATCACATTAACTGTATGGATTACCAAGACTTACAGTCTGAAGACATCTAGTGTTGATGTCAACTCCTGAAACAAGAACGCAAAGCAAATACAGAAGACAGTTAATCGATTATACTGTATAGTTGGAGACAGGACAAAGTATGTACAAATGCATTGTAAATCTCCTGCTAATGTTGCTACATAATTAGTTTTAAAATGCATTTGGCATTTTCAGTTGAAACATTGTTAGTAGCGTTGCGCTAGTTCACAACAATCAGTTGGAAACACAAAACTGAAGCAAATATGCAAATTTTCACTTGGGATTACTGTGATTTGGTTTCCCTCCAAGGTTGTGTTTTACATTTCTTGCACTTTCTGACTCACAAGAAATATTTTCAGAAGAGCTTGAGATGCACGCAACGACGGTACAAAGCCAAGCCATGTGAGGAAAACTGAAAGCACAAACTAATGTTCACAGTTTGTCCCCACCTGTTGCAACCCACTGAGATACTGGCTTAATTGTCTTTCCTGGTACTGCTTACCAGTGGGACTGAAAGCCCAAAAAGTAGAGTTGTTTTCCTCCTGCTGTAAAGTAAAATGGTGCACTATACCCTGTGATGGACTGGAGACCTGTCCAAGGTGTCCCCTGCCTCTCGCACAGTGACTGCTGAATATGGGCATCAGTGACCCCCCACGACCCGAAAAGGAAGGAGTGGGTAAAAGATAATGGATGGACTATACCTACATGGTCAACCAGTCTACACAAAGTGCTTCACAACACAATCTGTGCCGTCATTTACCCATCCACACCAAACTCTACCTCTTCTTCTTTTGGCTTTTCCTTCATCAGTGGTCTCCACAGCGAATCATCCTCCTCCATTTCATATAGCTAGTCTTTGTCTTGTTCCTGGCAACTGCATTGCGAACATCCTTCTACCAGTATACCCACAGTCCCTCCTCTGGACATGTTCAAACCATTTCAATCTGGTCTCTCCAACTTTATCTCCTAGTTCAACCTGTGCTGTACCTCTGATGATCTCATTCCTAATCTTATCCATCCTTGCCACTCCTGGGGAGAACCTCATCATCTTCATTTCTGCCACTTCCAGTTCTTTCTGTTGTCTTTTTGTCCATGCCACTGTCTCCAGACCATACAACATAGCTGGTCTCACCACTGTCTTGTAAACCATCCACACCAAACTCTACCACATCTCTACAAAGACTATGTTGATAAAACATTCTGTAGAGTCTAATCAGGAATCAAACCTCGGTCTCTTTGGAGGATGACCGTTTTCACCACTGAGCCAAAGCCACTTCTATAAGTTGTTTTATAAGTTGTTAGCTCATTCCCCACTTTCTCCAGTTTGAGCTGAAGAGTATTTGGGGAATTGGACACTATTCCTTAACTGGACGGTCACATGTCCGTTGAGGTTGAAGCAGCAAATGATCACGTATTTGTATGATTTTTTTTAAATTTGTCTCATGAAGTTGACAGATTCTAAACTTTTTGTTTTGTTTTATGTAATTTCTTCCCAGCTTCCAGATACTCTATTATAATTCAGTATTAGTATTGAATTTGCCAGGGTTATAATTTGATCCCGTCTCTATCTTCACCAGCCTTCTGCCTACAAGTGCTTACAACCAACTATTTATACTTTTAACATTTTTAGCTTGTTTACATTAACGGAGCACTAATTCTGAACTGCTAATATTTAATACATCATTCCAAATATCCAGCTCTGTGAAATCCATCAGTGAAACTTTACAGGACTGGCTTCTATGTTTGTTTAAATGAAACTGTAGCTGTCTTCATCTGTCATTTATACAACGTCTGTGATATAGTGCAGAATGAGTTCAAGGATAGAGCCACTTTGTTATGTCAGAGACTTCTTTTGTTTCCAGTCTTCTTTATTGTATAAATATATTCAGACAGGATGAAATAATCAACTTTTACTGAAAGGGGTTGATGTTAAATTTCAATGAGACATTGTTTGCATTAAGTATTTTTTGTGGACGTGTCTTTAAGATCAAAAACTGCTTTTTTCCAGTGATGTGACCAAAACCCAGACTTTCCTGTTATCTGTATCATGATGACGAGCTCTGAGCTCAGATGATGTGAAGTCAGAATTTTGATGCTTTCATTAAAAAAAGGTGTTTGAGCAGCCCTAACTCAAGCAAGCAACATAAATTAAGAATATCAAAAGATGTTCATGAGATCAAAATGGGACAAAAGCAAAAAAAAAATAATAATTCACCAGGCATAACATGCAGACGTTGTACAGACAGTAACTCTCAGTGGTGGCTGGAGAGAGCTGTCTGAACTAATCCCTCACACAGCTCGGTGCTAGATAAGTTCCTGTGGTTTAATGAGGTGCTACCAGCATGAGCATTTGGGTAATTTGATTTTCCAGCATGGGCGGTATCAGGGTTGTATGTTATTATGCTTTCAAAGAACAGTATGTTGCCCAGTTTAACTGAATAGTTATTCGTTCTGTACAGCAGATTAAACAAAAATAGATTTCTTTATTTGTTTTCAGCTGAAATTCAATGTATTATTAACAAAGGTCTCATACACCCAATTATTTAGCTTGTATGTGAAAATGCACAGCAAATAAAAAGCACTAGGCCTGTTAAACATGGTTCTGATACAAAGTCAAATTAAGTTTGACCTTTGTTTATTCACGGAATATTAAAAAAAAAAAAACACTGAAAATCCCAGAATAAATAGGTCATTGTTTAGGATTTGTTGGATGGAGATCACACCATATTTCATTGAAGAATAATTTCTGTAAAGCTCAGATTAGGTTTTAAAGCTGTTATTTATAAGTGACATTTTGAATAACTATTGATATAAAGAAGGTGAAAAGCTTGATACCACTTCTAATTATCATGCAGCTTATACTTTTGAGCCATTTTAGCCTGATAAATGAAAAAGGGACTAGGTTTATAATGATTAAAACTCACAGACAGAGATATTGAATGGGTTAAAAAATGTTTTTGCCTTGAAACATTGTTTTATCATAATAAACCTGGTATATTGCTGCAAAACTGCAATAAAACCTTGCTCAAGAACAAATATGAGTTATATTTTGGTATGGATGAGCTACCAATGGCACGGTAATAATTATAGACCTCTGTTATTTTCAGGTGCACCTCTCATATTTGTGTTGCCATGGATCACAGTGAAAAACCTGTACGAGAACGAAGAGTGAGTATGAGTGTCATTAAAGACTTTTTAGGAAAAGATGTGCTCGTTTTAGATGATGAATATATTTACACTCGTTGTGCAGAATGTCAATGAACTGCATTGTAATATGTGCGTGTGTGTTTAGGTGCTGGGAGAGGAATATTAACATGGGATATTGGTGGATTATCCGCTCCCCTATACTGTTTGCTTATCTGGTAAGACAGTACGAGTCGATCTGATGCTCTGTTTCGACTTCATTTCCTTTGCAAGTTTAGCCTACAAGTAACTACTGATAAAGAACATTGTAAAATAAATAAATATATAATATTTTTAATCATTTTTATTTTCAAGAAATTGTCAGGAAAAAAAAGCAGAAATTGCATTTCCGGTGAAAATGCAGTGTGAATGCTTGTTGAAGAACTTGCTGAGAAACAGATGAAATTAGCTTTAAAAAATGTGCTGAAATGTAGCTGAAATGGAAGAACAAGCCTAAACTAGCACGAGAAAGCAGAAAGAACACATACTTGCTGAAATACGTTTAAATAAGCAGAAATTACAAAGTAGACAAAATTTTGAAAAGTAGCTAAATAAAGTTGAAATTAGTAAAACAAATGACTGAAAAGTAGCTGAAAGGAAGAAAAAAAAACTATAAGGAAGCCGAAAGAGCTGAAATGAGCTAAAGAAATGTGGAATTGGCTGAAATATTAAAATATTAAAATTAGCATTAAAATAGCTAAATACCGTAGTAGCTGAAATAGCAGAAATAACTGAAACTAACAGAAATAGGCTGAAAGGAGCATAACTAGCTGAAATTAGCAGAAATTACCATGAAAAACTTCAATTTACCTGTAAACAGCAGAAATCAGTTGAAAAATGCTAATAAGGTAACTGAAAAGATAGAACAAGCTTAAATTAGCAGAGGAAAGCAGAAAGAACATGTTTGCCCAATTAAGCTGAAAGAAGCAGAAATAAGCACAAAAATGTGGAAATTATGATAATAACTGAACTTGGCAATAAAAAGCTGAAAAGTAGTTAAAAAAGCAGAAAGAAGCATAAATTACCAGCTGGAAGTTGAGAAAAAAAATCATTATTTTTTTCAATTGAAATTATTAAAGTTCCAAGATTTGGTAAATTACATTATTTTAATAGTAATGTATAAAGCTAAAAATAATGCATTACCTTTGAATATTCAGAAGTATTTTGTTAAAAGACAGAGTTGTTATAATCTAAAGGGAACTGATGTATTTGTAAAGCCACAACACAGAACCAGTTTGAAGGGACGGTCTACCACAATCCAGGGAATTAGATTGTGGAATGACCTGGAATATGATGTGAAAAGAGCAATGTCAATGTTAATGTTTAAGAAACTGATCAAAAATGAACTGTTAAAGAACTATATATGAGTCTTGAAATTGTAAAAGTTGATTGGTTATTCATTTTGTTTTGTTACTTATAGATAATTGTTTGAATTGATTGTTTTTTTGTTTTTTTTTAAAGGGGCAGATTTAATAAGATTTTTTCTTCTTTTTGCCACCTTTCATTTTATATTTTGCTTTCATGTGAATACTTGTTTATTGTTATATATTTATTTGATAAAATGAATAAAAGAAATAAACTAAAAACAAAAAAAAAAGAGATGTTTCCTTCAGAAACCTAAAAAAAAAAAGAACGTTTCAGCCTGTAAAATCTAAAATCCTGGGTTCTTTGCTCGATTAGCTTTACAAACTGTTTACTGGTGATCCAGAAATAGTTACAAATAGCTTTAAAACGACGAGGCTCACCTTTTGGATCGTCCAGCTCAGACTTGCACACCTCCTTCACTTGCTCCATGAGCTCAGGGCCCGCGAGCCTCCTGGAGATGCCGGCTCGTAGCAGCACGGCCCCGGGGGTGAACCGGAGCAAGGCCGCGCCCGCCGCCCGAGGTTCCTGTTTCTGCTTGGGCATGAGGCTGGACCAGTCCACGTCGATCACGTCCAGCGGACCTGTCGGGGAAACGCAGGTTTCTGAACGAGCGAACCGACGCCGTCCCAGATGAAGCAGATCGGTCGTACCTGTGATCTTCTCCTCCTCTTGCTGATCGTCTTTTTTCTGACTGTCGGCCAGAATTTCATCCAGCTCGTCGTCGCTGATCGGCTCGTACTCCTCTCCGACGGACTGCTCGTCCTCTTTTCCCTCGTCTTCGCCTGGAAAACGTCCCGTTTTGTTTAAAACAGTGAAGGAAAAAATGCAGAGACTTTTAGACTTTGATCTTCTTACCATCAACACTTTCTGTCTTGTCAAGCTCCTTCTGATCTCCCTGGCCATGATGGCTGTTACTGGATTTCTCAGGCTCGGTAGGACTTGAGGCTTCTTTTGGCGGCGGAGGCTCGTAGTCGCTCCGGTCCTGCCTCGTCACCTCTCCCCTCACGTCTCCTCTCGCCTCCATTCGTCCCGGAGCTCTTGGGTCGGGGTGCGGCGGCAGATCCATCGTCGTCCTCTCCCGCTCCCCTCTTTCCCCTCGGCCGTCTCGCTCCCGCTCCCTGTCTCGCTCCCGTTCGTGCTGCTGGATGAGTCCTTCGGGGATGAGGCGCTCGCGGTCCCTCATGTCGCGCTCTCTCAGCAGAGGTTCCCGAACCGGACGCGCGAGCAGGGGCTCCCTTCCCCGGCTCGGCCAGTCCCGAGGCTCTGGTTCCCAGTCCCTCTGCTGCTGGATGGGCTGTTGGAGGTGCAGAGGCGGCTGCTGCTGAGGCGGGGGCCTGTGGTCCTTGCGCTCTCGGTCAAACGGCTCCCTGTCTCTCTCTCGTTCGCGGCTGTCGTACGAACCGGCGCGGGACCTAGACCTGGCTTGCCTCTCGGAATCAGGGGAGCTGCGCCGGGAGCTGTGGCTGCGGGAATCTTGACGATCTGTGAAACAAAGAAACTGTTTTTTTAAATCTACCGTTTACGATTTAATCCTCAGTGGTGGGGGTACCGCAGGGGTATATTCTCGGTCCTCTTCTCTTTTCTTTATACTTGCTGCCACTAGGTGCTATTTCTTTTTGTAAACACAGCATACCTTGTCATTTTTACGCCAATGACTGTCAAATTTACTTCCCTCTGCAGCACACCAACCTCTTCTAGACCGTCTGGCTGACATCAGGGACTGGATGTCTTTAAATTTCTTACATTTTAATAAGAAGACAGAAGTCATATTGTTTCCACTTCATGGCACAATCAGGAACCACTGTATCGACCTTACCTCTCTAGCCCCATTAAACAAGTCATCACTAAATTGGGAGTAAAAATGGACCTTTCTATGAAGCTAAGCGCTGGCAGTCACGTAAACATGATTGTTGGATCTTGTTTTGTTTATTTCAGTTGAGCTACTATCTACAATGAAGCCCATACTGTCCAAAAGTAACCTTGAGACAGTAATACATGCTTTCACAACATCCAGGCTTGACCACTGCAATGGGCTTCTTCATGGAGTCAGACCTCCACTGCACGTTTACAACAGGTTCAAAATGCTGCAGCCTGATTTGTAACTGGTACAGGCAAAAGAGAGCACATTAATCCAGTTCTGGCCTCCCTGTACTGGCTCCTGGTTCACTTCACAATCCATTTTAAATCCTTCTGTATGTTTTTAAATCTCTGAACAGTTCTGCCCCCTCCTATCTTGCTGATCTGCTGCAGCCATATCTCCCACAGCGCTCTCTGTGGTCAGCAGACCAGAGGCTTTTATTGGTTCCAGGCACTCGTTTTAAGCTCAGAGTTGACAGAACCTTCTCTGTTGCAGACACTGCATGTTGCTGTCTTACTTTCTGGTGTTTAGTGTAAAACACTTCCACACAGCAGACATGTTTCCATGAAAAGTTGTCTAGCTGTTAGCCACAGTGCTGCTGCACGTTGTAGCTGGCTGCAAACTACGAAATGGATTTCCTGAATGTGAGGCAGGTCTTATTACTTTGGGACGCGCCTGCGTTCAGGAAATCCGTTCCATAGTTGGAAGCCAACGTGCATCGTGGATCGGAAAAATCCGATACGTAAATTATGCTGGTATTGGAGCCCGATACCGATACTGGGACGGATCGGCCCCATCCCTGTACTGCACATCAGGCAGGCTCCCTCTCTCACCGTTCTGAAGTCTCGTTTGAAAAGTCACTTTTACTCCCTGGTTTTTGACCCTGTGTGAGCTGATTTAACTCAGCTGTATTCTTTAAAAGTCATTTAGTTCTTATCTTTAACTCTGTGGATCTCTGTTTTTTATCTTGCGTTCTGTGCTTGCTGTGCACTTTGGTTGGCCTCGTTGCCATTTTAAGTGCTTTATTTATGGCATGATCAGAGATTTGTTTGCGTACCTGATGAGGTGCTGCGGCTGGGCTCCCCTCGCCTCAGCTGATCGATTCGGGACTTCCTCTCGGCGCCCGGCGGCTCGTTCACCGCCGGCCTCTCGCGCTCTCTCTCCCGGTCACGGGAGCCGGAGCCCTGCAGCCTGCCCCGGCGCGACCGCGAACCTTGCGGATCCTCCGGGTGGGCCGACTCGTTGGAGGGCGACCGCAGGCGTCGGGATGACGCCCGGCTCTGGTTGCTGCCCATGCTGCTGCTGCGCGCCTGCTCCAGTGGGGGTTTGCGGAGCAGAGGCTGCGACATGAGAGGCTGCGGCGTCATAGTTTGAAGCAGCATCGGCGGGTCCTGGGAAAGCAGCGGGGCTATGGGTGGCGGATTACACCGCTCCCTTTCCCTGCCCATCCTGTGGGCGCCGCCCCTCCTCAGCGGCTCCACCGGCGTCCTCTCAGCTGGAGCCAGGGGAGCCTGCGCTTCCATCAGGCCCCCTCGGTCTGTTGCATCCTCCTCATCATCGGTCCAATCGCTGAAATTGCTCCTGTGCGAAAACGAGGTCGGCTCTGCGTTCCCTCCGGCTCTGTGGTGATCTGGCCTCATGGAGGGGGGCGGCGTCCGAGGACCCCTCTTCCTCTTGCTGTGAGGCTGATGGGCCGAAGCCTCCTCCTCCGAAGCGTCGGACTCGCCCCCTCGCGAGCGTTTCCTTTTGCGCTCGTGCGCCTTCTTCTTGGCTCCCTTCCTTGGAGAGTGTGACGGCGGGGGCGCCTCCGCCAGAGCAGCCGGCGGCTGCGCCGCGGCAGCCAGACCAGCGACGGCGACAGCGTCCTCATCTTTGCGACCCTTCTTCAAGCCCTTCTTCTGGGACTTGATCTTCTTTTTGCCTTCCTCGTGGGACGGAGCAACAGCGGCGTCTCTGTCTTCGCCTTCAGCGGCGAGAGCGACGGGGGGAGGAAGAGGGGGAGGAGTTAAATCTCTCTGGTCTCTGCCTCTGATGCGAGTGTCGGAGGGCGCATCGGGTAGGTATTCTCCCCGTCTGTCGCCCCCTCTGCCTCGATCTGTACGAGCCTCCGGGTCCTCGTGGCGACCGCGCGCCTCCCGTTTGTCCACCGCTCCCCTGCGCTCTTCGTCTTTCCAGTGAGCGGCTTTTTCGGCAGGCGCGGCGCTTCTCGGCGGCGACCTCGCCGAGGAGTCCAGAGGCCTCACCACCTGGCTGAGCAGACGATGCTTGTCCCCATCTGCACACAAGACGACCGAGAGAACGTCTTAAGAACGGTCTAATCTGTTTTCACGTTCTTCCGTTCACATATTTGCACAAGTTTACCGTAATTTCCGGACTATAAGCCGCTACTTTTTTTTTTTTTTTTAAACACGCTTTGAACAATGCAGCAGCAGATTTATGGACTTTTTTTTTGATGAGCTAACAAGATTCGTCGCCAAACATTTAGCCTCGTCACACCCGGGTGCTCACACAGCTCCCCAGTACAAGGTTTTCGTGGAGGGTGGGTCCTCGTGACTTTATGTTACTGTTTAACACACGGACAGAGTGGAGGAGGGGGATCCACCCTCCACAAAGCACACTGTATGCGCCCTCTTTTTTAATTAAGTGGGCGTGGCTTATATTTGGGTGAACTCTATAGATCGGCCATTACGGTAAACATCTACCTTTGCTAATCTGGAGAAACAGTTGAAGTGAATTCCCCATTAAACTTAAAAAAAAAAAAAAAGTTTCCTACTGTCGGATGGAGGCGGACACACCGGGATGGGGAGGAGGGGCTGTGGGTGGAGCTTAGCTGGCCCTCTGCCAGCCGGGCGCTCACTTTTGTCTTCGGCGCTGTTGTAGCCGTCGCTGTCCGCCGGGCTGAAGTCCCGCGCTGCTCGCTTGGGCGAGGGGCGGGGGCTCGGGCTGCTCTCCACCCTGAGCCTCTTGCGACTAGAGAGAGAAAAGAGGAGTTACGGTAAAAAGACTCACGGAAAATATAATTGTTTGTATGAAAGCAGCTACATGCCTCAGCTTTCGTTCGTCCCGGGTGTCCCGAACAGGACGCTCGTCCCTGGCCTCTTCTCTCCTCTCCCGTCTCTCCTCCCTCCCCCTCTCCCGCTCCTCCCATTCCCGCTGCCTCTCCCTCTCCCTCTGCTCCCTCTCCCTCTGCTCCCTTTGCTCCCTCTCCCGCTCCCTCTCCTTCCTTTCCCTCTCCCTCTCTCTCTCCTCCCTCTCCCGTTCTCGCTCCCTCTCCTCTCGTTCTCGCTCCCTCTCTCTTTCTCGCTCGCGCTCTCTCTCCCGTTCCCTGGCTCTCTCCCTTTCCGCCTCCTTCTCCCGCTCCTTTTCCTTCTCCCTTTCCCGTTCCCTTTCCCTCTCTCGCTCCCTGTCTCGAGCCCGGTCGTCCCGTCTGTCCTCTCCTCGGTCCGTCCTTCGCTCATCCCGTCTCTCCTCCCTCTCGGATTCCTCCGACCTCCTCTGGTATCTGTTTGGAGACGATGCTCTTTGATCTGAGAAAAACACAGACATTAAAACGTTAATTTCAGCTGCTTTAAACTTCGGTTGTTTTGAGGAATTTGACAAATCTCCAACATGGAGCTGTTACAACGAGTCATCCTTCATGTTTCTGTTTATATTGCAGCAGTTTGAGGACAATACAGTTTTTATTCAGTAAGAACTTTACTCAGTTCTGTACTTTGTCTTCATGAGGGGAAACGTGGGTGGAAGGCGGCGTGGACAGTACGGTATGTCAGCGACTCAAGGCTCCCTGGCAGCTTCCTCAGATCAAACGTTCGCGATGTAACTGGACCACGACGAGCAGAACCATCAAAACCAGTAAAATAATAACAGAGAGGCGGTCTGCCGTACACACTGGCGCAGTCTTAGACACCCACAGTTTGAGGGCACGTCGCCCCAGTTTTAGCAGATTTCCACTGGCTGCTTGTTCATTTTTGTTTTTGATTTTAAGATTACCGTAATTTCCAGACTTTTGAGCGCAACTGAATACAAGCCACGCCCGCTAAATAAACAAGTACGGTTTTGTACATATGCAAGCCACCGGTGTTCAGTGTTTCCCCTAGATATCTTCCCATGGCGGGGCACTCATCTCGTCTGTGATCTTTGTCGCCGGGGTGGGGGGGTGGTGACAGAGACACAGCTGAGCTGCGCACCGTTTCTACTAGGGGTGCGAATCTCTCAGTGTCTGGAGAATCGATTCGATTTCGATTTTTGTTGTCCCGATTCGATTCAAAATCGATTTTTCGATTCAGAAACGATTTTTGATTCAGAAACGATTTTTTTAATTGAAAT
>JARVGS010000548.1:9787199-9806849 GCA_031762315.1 Hypsolebias antenori | reverse complement strand
GGGTGTTTCCCCTTTTCCACCCACATTTTGATGTTGCCGTGCCGGGGCCGCTGCCCCCCCCCCCCCCCCCCCCCCCAAAATAGCAATCAAAAAGAACAAAAGGAAAAGTAGCATATAAATAAATAAATAAATAAATAATAAAATAAATAAATAAACAAACAGCTACATTATAAGGCGGTGTAGAAAACAAAAAACAGGAACATGTCTGCACTGGTTTTTGTCAGGAGCTTAACAGATGTTTAAAACCACTTAGAGGGGTCAAGGTCAAGAGCTTCAGATATTTTTGCAAGATATTCCAGGAAACAGGAGCAGAGCAGGAGAAGGCCTTTTTGCCTAGTTCAGTCCTCACCGAGGGAACACTGCATGTAATAATGTCCTGGGAGCGCATGCTGTACCTGCACTCACAGAGACCTGTAGATGTATGAAGGCAGCAGACCAAGAAGAGACGTAAACATTTACATTTGACATTTTCTGTTGCACTTTGGACATCATAATCAAATATTACTGAAAAAAATAAAGCAATAAAAGTATTTTACATTTAAAATAACATCTTGGGGGCCAGATAAGATGTCAACAAGGGCCACATTTGGCCCCGGGCCTTGAGTGTCACGCGTGTATGACGAATGTGTAGTTTACGAGTTGTTCGTGAACGCAGCGCAAATCCCTCCTGTTGAGTGGTAAAAATATTCAGCTCTAACAGTCTGGACAGAGTTTCTGCTTCACTTCCTTTATTTAGGTGGAGCGCCGTCTTTAAACAAGTACTACACTTTATTTTGTTAAAAAAAATGTCATTAAGTTCAGAACAACCGCTAGTATTTTATTTTTTCGCAGAACTTCTGAAGGAGAGTCGTGGACTCCGAGATTTCGCCGCGTGACGGAAGCGCGAGGATGGAGACGTTCGTCCACATAACTCCGCACTCTCTGGCTCTGGTGCTTTCGCACGTTTCCAAGAAAAATGAGAAGGACTCGAGCAGCAGGAAGGAGAAGTTTCAGCAGCGCCTGGCCGGCTACGAGGTGTTCGCGAGCTTCAAACGCGTGAACATGCAGCAGTTCTGGAACAAGGCTCTGACCGACGCCCTGGCCGAGCTCTTCTTCCTCGGCTGGATCGATGAGCGCGTGCTGCTGGTGCGGGGCGGGGAGCTGCACCTGCAGGTGCTCAGGGACGCCTGGACACGGAGGACCCTGAAGGCACCACGGGGCTTTGCCATCAAATTCATGGGTGGGTAAAGTTTCAGACTTCTCTTCTTAGATCATTTTATTTCTCCAGAAAAAAATGGCTCAAATTTGCAAAAATAAAATACAAAGAACGTCAACATTGAATTAAATGATTGAGTTGTGGGATAAAATCAGTAATTAAAGAAACGAATTCCCAACACATTATTATATACAGTATATATGTAGCTTTGCTTCATATATGGTTTTAGATTTTGTGACTTTTAAACTTTCAAATGTGAGATTTGATCCATCCATTATCTTTTACCTGCTTCTTCCTTTTCGGGTCACGGGGGTCACTGGTGTCCATGTCCAGCCATCACTGTGTGAGAGGTGGGGGACACCCAGGACAGGTCTCCAGTCCATTACAGGGACACATAGAGACAAGCAACACTCTCTCACTCACACCTAGGGACAATTTAGAGCAGGGGTCTGCAAGTTTATGATCAAAAGAGCCAGAGCCACTAAACCTGCTACAACTGGGATTCTCAACTGGTGGCCCACGGACCACTTTAAGTTTGTTGGAGTGCGCTTTTCTAAAACAAAAAAAATGTATATCTAATGATTTTTAACATTTATCGATGTTTTTTATGCACCAACACAAAATAAAAGATGAGATTCTTGTAAAGAATGAAAAAAAAAAGTTTTTGCCCAGTTTCTAAAAACTAAAACAATAAATTCTTGTATGATTTTTTTAATTGTAGAAAAAATTACTTATCCTACTTTGAAGAAATAAATAAAGTGACAGTGGGTATATTTTACTCCTTGTAATGTTCCCAGTATACTTATGTACTGTATTAGCTAAAGTAATTACAGGAAAACAGCTAAAAGTAGCCCTTTTAGTTGTTATAACAACCAATATAATTCAGTTTTATGTTAGTTTTGGTCAAAGCTTGAAAGAGCCGCTGCGGAGGGAGTAAAGAGCCGCATGTGGCCCCAGAGCAGCAGGTTGCAGACCCCAAATTTAGAATTCCCAATCAGTCTAACATGCATGTTTTTGTTCTGTGGGAGGAAACGAGCACCTGGAGAAAACCCACACATGCACGGAGAGAACTCCATCCAGAAATGCTCCCGGCCGGGATTTGAACCGGCGACCTTCTCGCTGAGAGGCAAGAGCTCTACCACTGTGCCACCCAAGATTTGAACCAGTCATTAAAAAATATAAACGCTACCAGACCATGTGTGCAAGTCCACGTGGTTAAAAGGATTTTTCAAATCTTTGGAAGTAGGGTTCTGATGATCTCAGTTTGGAGAAACAGATTCGTTCTGACCCGACTGTTGAGCTATATGTAGTCTGAGCAGGGCCAGTATCTCTCATTGGGCTTCCACTGGTTGGTGAACAACACATGCAAATCTTCAAAATGTCTCTAAACGTGTTTGTCAGTTTCCTTGCATGTGTGGCAGAGGCCCTGTGGGATACCACCTAAAGTGGACTGCTGCGTCTTACAACAACTTCAAAAATAAAGATTTAATATAATTGTCTGCTAATGTTTGATCAGCCTTTGCATCATTGTGAGGTTTGCATTACATGAGTGTTAAAATAAAGTTTATGGTTGCATGCAAACACAGAATAGCAGCAACGTCAGCTGGTTGTCTACTTCAGATACAGTCTGCGGCACTTCCTGCATTCGAATATTTCTGCTGGAATAACAATGTAATACAACATTAATGATGATTTAAAGGTTCATAAAATAATGTTTGACTGAACCACGTTATTATTTTTTTTAAATCGAGAGTCATTTTTTAGACAACAGCGATCCACTTTGGCCTGGACCCTGCTCAGATCAGCCGCTAATTTGTCAATCCTGTCAGAATTAATCATTTTCTCCAAACTGTGCTGTTTAAAGAGCTATCTAGAGCAGGTAAGATAGTATTTGTTGAAAACATTTCCACATAACTCCACTTTAAAAGATCAAATTATTCCTTTAAGGAAATTTTTTTGCGTATTTTGTAGGAATCCACAGTATTGGATTTTTGGCCGATATGCGATATGCCCATATATTAAAACTTATTTGGCCGATACCGATACCACTATTTTTCCCTTGACCTACTTACAGACACTACATAGCTTTCTGTGCTGTGGAATTAAAATACTACATTACTCTGCATGGTCTTTGTCACTATGGCCTGTTACCAAATGCAGATGCCAAAAAGGGGACTGAAAATGATGTAACACTTCAACTTGGATTGTGTTTAATGTCAAATTTATTCATGACATTTACTCTCTCTAACACAATGACAACACTCAAACTGTGCAAATTTGTACATTTTCATAAATCTAAACTCAACAGCGCGTGTGATGTCATCATGTTGTGCTGGCGCTGCAGGCATCCTTGGCACTGGGTTATCATACAAAAACAGCATTTTATATATCGGTGCGTTATTTTGACGGAATGGCCGATGTCCGATATTTAACTTTACCGCTAATATCAACCGATACAATACCATGCCGATAATATTGTGCATCTAAGTATCAGAAACAGTTCTCATGTTCAATTTCGTAATTTCCATTTAATTCATACCACACCACAGACCCCTATCTGCAGAATTAGCAAACTCAAAAGTGAATCAAACTCACGTTTGACAACAACGCTAAGCACTCCTTAGCCGAATTTCTTATCAGTTGAAGCTCTTCGGCTGTTTTTGCCAATCTACAAACTGATTTTCATCCATAAATGACTTGTTTTTGCTACTGTGAGTTAAAAAGTGTTGCTGTTGCAAAATGTCTTGAGTTCACGAGTCAAGCTTGAAACCAGTCGCAGCTGGTCGAGGTGAAAAGAGTTCAGGCTTCGTCTCGGCTTGTGACCTTCTTAAAATGTTATCTTGTGTGTTCGTATGAAAGAGCTCAGGACGAGTTCTACTGCAGTTCAACGCTCATCCTCGCTCCTCATCACAGCCATAACACATTTATGTGATAAGACGGTTGTGTAAGATTCAAGGTCTTGTTTCGCCCGATGCAGCCTACATCAAATTGCCTTCACAAGCCTCCCTTTGTGTGAACACGAGAATTACACCTACAGTCTGTAAGAGATCATTGTTACAGATACTGACATGAATTTTTAAGAACTCGTTCACGTTTGATGTTTATATTTTGGCTAGGGGTGCACCGATAAATCGGCCTGTCAATTCATCGGCCACGATTTCTTTAATTTTGGGAGATTGGTTGATACTTGCATAAGAAACCGATTTTACAGATTTCTTTTTTGTAATTTTATAAATAATTGTCTAAACTTCATTTATATTTCAGAGCACTACCTCATGGCCAGTTAAAACAAGTTTGTATTGTTTCTAGGACATTGTTCAAGAGTATGATTTTTAACAAAATAAGATTGGAAAATTGAAGGTGCATTGTGACCTTATAACACCTGACAGTGTCGCTTATAAAACAAAATCATTATTGCCCATAATCGGAATTGGCAGGTCAGGCTTTTTAGAGATGGTGATGGGCCAGAAAGCTGCAATCAGTGCACCCCTAATTTTACCTTTAACTATTTTCACCAGCATTTAACTATTTGGAGTCAGTTTTATGTTTGTTAACATAAACAACTTTCAAAAATTAATCACTGGATGTACTTTTACAACTAATTCACTTTTGGAAGACCCAAATCAAGAGGGCCGACATAATTCAATTAATTTCAGTTCATTTATATAGAGCCAAGTCACAACAGAGTCGTCTCAGGGCACTGAACAGAAACATTCACATACATTATAAAAGCCAGTTAGTAAAAGTTATTTATCTAAGGAAGCCAGCAGTTTGTGTTGAATCTTAACCCAGCAGAACTTGGGAACAAAAAAATGGCTAAAACTTGATAACATCTGTTGCATTAAAGTAAAATTCTGTTAACTTTTGTATTAGTCAGTAGATAATTTCCAGTTGTTGTCTGGTGTGTCTGTGCAGGACAGCTTCATCTGTACAACTGCAGCAAACACTGATAAGATGTGGAATGTTTATCTTATAGCTAATAACTCACCAAAACCATCAATGCCTAAACTACCAGATTGAAGCAGACAAGGTGTAACACTTTAGTTCAAAATCTGATAAGGCGAATTGTTTTTGTACTTCACAGATTTGGGAAGTTTAATCAATTAAAGTTTAATATTGTGGCCTAGTGAGCACTGTGGACAATTATACATTAACTATAACACCATACTGAAATGATAAGATCGGACTCAACAACACAAAATGTGCACATACAATTTGTGGGTTTGTGTGTGTTTTTTTTTTTTTTTTTTTTTAGCTTAAACTTCCAAATGTCTGGGCAATACCACTAAACCAGTAAATGGAATTCAATGAACTTCTAAGAAAACATTCATTGGATGTACGTCTACAGCTGATTAATTTTTGGGGTCAGGTTGAGACAAGATGGCTGTCACAGCTTATTAACCTTAGCTAAAACAGAAAATGACTATAACTCTTACAATTTTATAAATATTGAGCTAAAAGTTTGTAGTGGTAGCTGAAAGGTATGCTCTTCACGAACTCTGAGAGTTAAGAGATCTTGTCAGTCCAGCAAAGTTAAGTCAGGCCCTCTGGACCGTTTCTTTACTGTCGAAACGTTTTGTCTCTCATCCAAAGGACTTCATCAGTCTGAGGAGCCACAATAATCTCAGTCCCATTATTAGCACAAGCACATTTGATGGTGATAAGATGGTTTCTGAAGTCCACCCTCTCCCCCGTCAACTCCTCTGAGGCAGCCATGGCTGAATTGGTTCAAAATATCAGAGGTGATCTTGTCTTTTTGTAAAACTTTGGCATTCAAGACAATAGGCAGTGTGCATTCCTTCAAGGAAAGCTATTTTTATTTATCTTACGTTATAAACCGTAGATTATTATTATTATGTTATTAACCTTTATTTAAATAAATCAAATACAATTTTTTGTGACTTTTTAAAAGTTGCAGATATAAAATGCCATGATTAGAAAATAAATTACAGGTATTAAAGGTTAAAAAATATATAGTCAACATGTATAAACAAAGTTATTCCCAGTAAATTCTCGACATTGTCTGAAAATGGAGAGGCACGGTGGCTCATTTGGTAGAGCTGCTGCCTCTCAGCGAGAAGGTCGCCAGATCGATTCCCAGCCAGAAACCTTTCTGAGTGGAGTTTGCATGTTCTCTCCGTGCGTCCGTGGGTTTTCTCCGGGTACTCCAGTTTCCTTCCACAGACCAAAAACATGCATGTTAGGCTGATTGGTAACTCTAAATTGTCCCTAGATGTGAGTGAGAGAGTCAGTGGTTGTCTCATTTGTCTGGAGACCTGTCCAGGGTGTCCCCCACCTCTTGCACAGTGATAGCTGGATTTTCCAGACGTACGTACGTACGTCTGAGAATGTTTGGTAACACCTGAGAGCCAAACTGCAGTTCGATTATTACATCCAGAATATTAAATAAAAAAAATGTTATGGGGATTTTAGTTGTGTAGAAACCAAATCTGTTTTTTAGTCAGCAGTTCAATCTGATTAGCTGAAACGAAACAATAGGCTGGGAGGAGTGTGCACTACTTAGGAAGGAAAAGTGCACCATTTGTTTAGGAAACCCCCACTGTTCCCTGCATTCACAGCTCTACTGGAAGGAAAGGGAGGGTCTCTATAGAGGATTGGGAAAAATGTTTGACTCTAGAGTTTGTTGTTTATATCTTATATTTGTCATGTATGTGTCATGCTGACTACAGTCTGCATGTCTCTGGCTCAGAGTTTCTGACTGACAATGTGTTGGGGAAACATTAGCCACTAGAGGGCAGACCACTGACAGTGAAGTTACCACTGACAAGAGAGAAGTGAACCAGCCAAAAATTGAATTACTACATTCATATAACATCTGTTCTGTGTTGTTTCATTACCTGCAGACATATTTTAGTTGATATTGTTTTACTGGTATCAAAAAAAAAAAAAAAAGCTAAATTCCAGGAAGTGTAACACCATCTGTATTTCCTTCCTGTATTTCATTCATCCATCCATTTTCTTTTACATGCTTCTTCCTATTCAGGTCACAGGGATCACAGATGCCCATGTCCAACAGTCACTGGGCAAGAGACGGGGTACATCCTGGACAGGTCTCATGTCCATCACAGTGACTCATAGAGACAAACGAGACAAACAACCAGTCGCTCTCTTACTCACACCTAGGGACAATTTAACCTCCTAAGACCTGAACTTTCGTATGTGTAGATGCCAGGTCCTAGGAGGTTAAAGTTACCAGTTAGCCTAAAATGCATGTTTTTGGTCTGTGGGAGTAAACTGGAATACCCGGAGAAAACCCACGCATACTTGGAGAGAACATGCAAACTCCATCCAGGAAGGCCCTTGGCCGGGATTTGATCCAGCGACCTTCTAGTTGAGAGACAACAGCTCTACCAATTGCGTCACCCTGGTTAAAGAACATTGGATATGATTACTGTAAAAAATATAATTCCTTGAATTCATACCCACAGCACTGCATGTCAAAGATTTGAACAAAAACATTGCACAGTCAGTTAACTGAGTTGTAGTCCTTTTTAAGTTTGCTAGGATCAATTAGCTGTGGTGGCCATCTTGAATCAGGTTGAGTCCAGAAATCAGTTGTAGATGTACCTCCAAAGATCACTAGAGTTTCAATAATACTGTATCTGTCTAGTGATTAAGTAAATATTTTCTAATTGACAGACAAATAAACATGCACATACCTACCTTTAATGGTAACGGGTAATAAATACAACATTCTTATGGTCAGGTAACTTGTGTCTTCATGTTTTTGTCAGATATTGTTCCAGGAACATCAGTGTTTGTTGATCAGTTCCTTTAGGTCTTGTGGGTTTGACAATTCGACTGGGTTAGCGATGCAATCTGAAACGGATTGTTTGTACTCGTATTTGTACTCATAAAAGTGTTATAACACAACGTCCACGCACTTTATGGCAGTGTGACATTCACCTCTCTGTTGAGCAGTCAGGTGGTAGAGGAGGAACAGTGTAGAAATACACTGCCTGGCCACGAGCCTCCTATTGGAGATCGTAATTACTGCATGGGCGATTATCTTTCAGCTGGCAACAAGTTATTTAAATCCAATTGGTGCAATGAGTTGCTTCTTATTTCTTAAACAACCATATTGAAAGACACGTGTGCTCGTGGAAAAGATGTCCGTCTGTTAGAGAAGGGTCAAATCATTGGCATCAAGCAGAGAAAACATCTAAGGAGATTGTAGAAACTACTAAAATTGGGTCAAGAACTGTTCAACCCATTATTAAAAACTGGAAGGATAGTGGGGACCCATAGTCTTCGAGGAAGAAATGTGGCCAGAAAAAAATCCTGAATGATCGTGATCAGTGATCACTTACACGTTTGGAAATCAAATTGAAGAAAAACAACAGCAGCACTCAGGGGTATGTTTAATAGTGAAAGTAAGAACATTTCCACATGCACAATGTGAAGGAAACTCAAGGGATTGGGACTGAACAGCTGTGTAGCTTTAAGAAAACCACTAATCAGTGAAGCTAACTGGGGAAAAAAGGCTTCAATTTGATAGGGAGCATAAAAATTGGACTCTGGAGCAATGGAAGAAGGTCATGTGGTCTGATGAGTCCAGATTTACTCTGTTCCAGAGTGATGGGCGCAAGAAGAGAGGCAGGTGAAGTGATGCACCATCATGCCTAGTGCCTAGTCATCAATGAAGATCTTGGGATGTTGCAGAAGTTTATCAAAACGATGCCACAGAGAACGCATGCCATAATCAAAGCTAAAGGCGGTCCAACAAAATATTAGTGTGATCTTTTTGTTTTGGTGGCAACCTTTTTATTTGGCCAAGCAGTGTATTTTGATATCATAAAGTAATTGGATGAGAGCTATTATCAATAGTACTATTAACAAATTATTTTTAAAATTACATTTTTTATCATTATTCCTTGGAATTGTAACTTAATTTCAAGAAGCATGAAAGGGGACATGGCAGTAAATCCAAGTTGCATTTAAAATTTGATTTAGTTATTTTAAACAAATTCATCGTGTGTACGTTTGTGTTTTATGATAGTGGGGAGTCAAACATATAAAATGAGATTAATAAAATAAATATTAGCCCACCTTTAAACAAAATATACCACATTATGGCATGGGGACTCAAAAGGCACCGAAAAGTAGGAATGACCCTACGAAACATAGCTCTGTTTTATGTTGTTAATGAAGTGAAAAAAAAATAATAATACGTTCAGTTTGGCTTAATGTAATTCCATTTTTTCAAAGGTAATTACGTTTTTTTTCATCACTTCTGCTTTAACCACTTCTGCTATGGCCACTTATGCTTGGCTTCATGTAGTTCCATTTTTTTTTTTATGCAATTTTGTTTTTTCACTGCTTCTGCTTTGGCCACTTCCACTTTGGCCAATTCCACTTTGGCCACTTCCACTTTGGCCTCTTCTGCTTTGGCCACTTCTGCTTTGGCTTAATGTAGTTCCATTATTTTCAAATGTAATTCTGTTTTTCACCACTTCCACTTTGGCCACTTCCACTTTGGCCACTTCTGCTTTGGCCACTTCTGCTTTGGCCACTTCCGTTTTGACTTAATGTAGTTCCATTATTCATTATTTTCAAATGTAATTCTGTTTTTCACCACTTCCGCTTTGGCCACTTCCTCTTTGGCCACTTCTGCTTTGGACACTTCCGCTTTAACTTAATGTAGTTCCATTTTTTTTTTTCAAATGTCATTCTGTTTTTTCACCACTTCCGCTTTGGCCACTTCCACTTTAGCCACTTCTGCTTTGGACACTTCCGCTTTGACTTAATGTGGTTCCATTTTTTTCAAACGTAATTCTGTTTTTTCACCACTTCTGCTTTGACCACTTCCACTTTGGCCACTTCTGCTTTGACTTAATGTAGTTCCATTTTTTCAAATATAATTCTGTTTTTTCACCACTTCTGCTTTGATCTCCTCCGCTTTGGCCACTTCCGCTTTGACTTATTGTAATTCTGTTTATTCAAATGTAATTGCGTTTTTTCACAACTTCTGCTTTGGCCACTTCCACTTTGGCTTAATGTCATTCCATTTTTTCAAATGTATTTCAGTCTTTTCACCACTTCCACTTTGGCCTCTTCCGCTTTGGTTTAATGTACCGTAATTCTGTTTATTCACATGTAATTCAGTTTTTTTCAAATGTTGTTCATTTACACCTCAGGGCCAGCGTAAGTAACTGTTCTAGATCGCACTTAGAATGAATGTAAATTAAGTCAGTACTTTCTTGCAAATACAAAATAGCATCTCTTGGAATCTAGACTGACGTACAATTCAAAACACACATTCACAGAAAACAAGAAACATCGCATCAAACTGACAAATCTCATTAAATTAATATGTTTTCAAATTTTTGAAAAATAAAAATTAAAACACAGTAAAGAACAGATCACTGCAAATCAAAATCAAGCAAATACATGAAGAGAGAGCTCAAACAAAATGGAAGAGGAACCTATCTTGGGGAACAAAGCAGATAACAAACGGTGAAGAGAATGGAGGGTCGTCAGTGACTGAGGATGTGTTATTTGAGAGTTGGGTGGATCTGTGATGCTTTTGGACCTTTTACCTGATGGAATATATCTGAAAAATGAAACGCTATTTTCAGTGTGAGATTGATTTTTGACTATTTTCAGTCCAACTTTAAAAACACAGGAGTGTTGTATGGGATTAACACCAAAAAAATTATATGCTAAAAAATGTGCATGCGTCTCTGAAAGCCTATTTACTATATAGTCAGCTGAGTAATAGCAATACTGTTAGGAAAAAATAAATATTTTCTATAGATCTTTTTATCAACCCCAAACTAGTATAATCTGTATATTTTTATTTGAATGTGACTGAATTGTTTGCATAAAACTGTCATAAAACTTTTATCTGTCAGCAGCTGACTGACACATTATATCATTTTTTTATTATTATTTCAGAGAACTGCAGTATGCAGAAGAGCGGCAACATTAACAATGATGAGCGAACAGCTAAGATTTGTGAAAGCACAGAGACCAGTAAAATTGAATATGGTAAGAAACCACAAGTGTGCTGCATTTCTGACTAATATGAATTATGATTAAGAACAAGTTCTGAGCTCAGATCCACTTGTCTGCATACAGCCTACAAAGTTTTGGTGGAAGACATTGAGATTGGGTTGTCTACTGACTCTTACATCATGCGGATAGTTGAGGTCATCAAGCAAGGTGGGTACTGACGTTGGACGTGCAGCTAAACTGAACACATTTCTCAGTTTTTAATGATTTTCTGCACTGCAGTTTAGTAGTGACAAATTATTTGTATTTTATTGACTGTTGTTTTGCAAAGTTACATAATCCACATTTAAAGCATCATTAAAAAGATCCCTAAATGTCATTATTTCCTCACTGTTCATTTAAATTTCATTCACAGGAAATGTTGATGTGGATTCTACTGGTAAATTGCGCACATTCCTGAGTTATCAGCACTGCAGAAAAGCTTTAGGTCTCAGAAAGGGAAAAACGTACCTTATTATGGGCTCATCCAAAGATACTCACATAGATGAAAAACACAACACGTAAGTTAATAGTTTGTACAAAACTTTGTTTTAGTTTGTTCCATTGGTAATTTATGTAAAATAATGTCAGGTCTGTCTCTGTTTTGTACTTCTGGCATGTTACAGAAAACTTGCCACATGACCTTTTAATGTATTTATGTCATTTCTCTCAGGTATCAGTACGTGCTCGGGGAGAGAACCTGGGTTGAGTACTGGCCAACACCAGGAGAGTGTCAGGATGATAAATACCGACCCACCTGTTTGGACATGGAGGAGATGGTTGACCAATACTTTACCTTTGCATGTCTCGCCTGATTTTTTTTCAAAAGTGAATCATATTTGTACAACATTGGCTGTTATCATATAAAAACATTGAAGAAACAGAATAAAACAGTGTTAACTGAAATGTGATGTTACTTCATCTCACTTAACTTTTGTGTACGTGAGGCTGCATCCTGTCCTACATCCTTTCAACACATTTTTTTGTTTCTTTAATACCATGTGTTTAAAATGTATCTTTAAGTTTTGAAAAAAATACAATTACATTCAGTTTTATTTTTAGTACAGAAGTTAGAAAAATCTAAAAATGCAGAGGCAACAGAGAAAAACTAAGAAACAGAAACATAACTCATTTTTTATTGCATTTCAAGACGTATTGGTTGACAAAATTACTGAACAGATCAAAAGTAAATATACGACTATCCATCCATCCATTATCCTGCTTCATGGGGTGGGGTAAAATGTGGGGCCAATATGTGGTTAGGTAGTGGTTAGGCAGCCAACTGGGGACCAGAAACCACAGGCTCAACTCCCCGCCATGCTTACATGTCGTGGTGTGCTTGAGCAAGTCACCTAATCCCTAATTGCTTCCTGGGCAGCCCACATAGCAGCCCACTGCACCACCTGTTGTATCACGTGATGGTTTTAATGCAGAGAACTAACTTGGTCATTGTATGGGAACATACACTGATGACAACACATAGCACTTCTTCCTTTTCAGGTCATGGGTGACACTGGTGCCCATATCCAGCAGTCACTGTGCGAAGGGCGGGGTGCACCCTGGACAGGTCTCCAGTCACTCACTCACACACAATTTTGAGTTACCAATCAGCCTAACATGCATGTTTTTGATCTGTGGGAAGAAACAAGAGTACCTGGAGAAAACCCACGCATGCACGGAGAGAACATGCAAATTCCACCCTGAAAGGTCCTCAGCCGGGAATTGATCCGGCAACCTTCTCGCTGAGAGGTGGCAACTCTATCATTTGCTCCACTGTATGGCCCAAGTACACAACTAGCAAAACAATATTAATACTGTGCAAAACTGCACACAGTTTGTTCTTATTTTTATGTTTATTCTAATTATTCAATTAAAGGATACATTTCAAAATATATTTTGATAGAAGCACACTGCAAATGTCCATTCAGCATGCATTACATCTAGAGTCTGGGCAGATCTCATATGTCACAGCAGACAGCTCTAAAGCTTAGAAGATGCTGCCTCGTAGGCTCGGCAACATGTGGTCTTCAGCTTTGTTTTGGAGACTTTGAACTGTAGCTGGTTTGCTGACTTAATCCTTGCTGGAATTTAAAGTGTAGCAGACCAACAAGATATTGAAGTACCAGTCGAGTTTAAAATGTTTGTAAGAATTTCAAATCGCTCCTGTAGCCAGTGGCAGTCCAAGCCTGTTTGGTGCCCTGGGCGAACAACCCCTCTGGTGCCCCTTTCCCACATCACCCGACACTGTAAATACAGTATATTGAAAGAATCTCTTCAATTGTTGTGTTCCTCTGTCTTATAGAGTAATGCTTTAGAGAGCAGTGACTTAGATTATCTTGTTTATAATTTTACAATTTCAAGGCAAACTTCACTTGTCAAAAACTGCTTTGCTGAAAATGAACGTGATTACTCAGAGGCAGCTGGCTCCTTGGTTCAATTCTGGGTTACATACTTTAAAACAGGCATATAGAAAGCTGGAAAGAAAATGGTCCTCCACTAACATAGAATAATTGTATGTAACGTGGGGAGATAGTCTGCTAACATATAAGAAAGCCCTCAGTTAAGCTAGAACTGTATATTATTCATCTTTAATAGACGAGAATAAAAAATAACCCCAGGTTTCTGTTCAGTAAGTTGTGGAAAATTTGATCAACAATGACTGAAAACGTGAAATAAAATATTCACAAACCAATAATTTGTAATTTTATTCAATTTCTCTTTTTTCAAGGGCATACAGTCATTCAGAGAGCAAGGAACCTTCTGCTATGAGTGTGTACAAAGAGTGAGGCCTGAATTTGAAATGTATAGAAGCAGTGTATGTGAGCAAATTTTTAAATAAAAGACATCTGGGTGCAAAAGACTGGATGACTGCAGAGAAAAATAATAACAGTCTGTACTGTCGGTACCATGCAATGTACTAAAACCCAAAACAAGTATTAGCAGTTTTATAAAAATATAACATACATTTCCATTAAACCTACTATAGCTAGACTAACAAAAAGTCCTACCTTTGTTGAATCATGTATCCCTACAGCTAAGTAGTGATGACTTCATAATATTCTTTATAAATAAAATTGTTTCAAAGAGAAAATTACAACCATCCTTCCACTATTGCCTCTTATAATGTCTCTTATCCTGTCAGATAACAGCTTTAGAAATATTACTAGAACCTGATTTATGTTTGGTTTGTTTTTGTCCCGTTGAGCTCTCTGGACTGTCAGAAACAATAGCTTTATCAAAACCATCATCATGCCTACTAGATCCCATCTCAATCAGACTATTTAAAGAGGTATTACCCTAATCAATATCCACATTTTGAATTTGCCTAACTCATCTCTAATGAATGGTTACATACCACAGTGCTTTAACGTTGCAGTAATTAAATCTTTACTTAAAAAAAAAATGATCTTAATTCAGGATATCTGGGCAATTATAGATCTACAGTATATCTAATCTAACATTCATCTCAAAAATATTTGAGAAAATAGTATCAGGTCAGTTGTGTGAACATCTGCAAAGAAATAATCTGTTTGAGGAGTTTAAGTCAGGGTTTAGAACTCACCATAGCACAGAAACAGTACTTGTGAAAGTTACTACAGTAGTAGTATTCTCAGGGCCTCGGAGATTGAACTTGTGTATTGGTCCTATTAGACCTAAGTGCTGCATTTGATACAGTTGATCACTGTACTCTACTGCAGAGGCTTGAATATGATATAGGGATTACAGGAACAGCACCAAAATGGTGCTAGTGGAGTGCATGCTTTTGTGCGTGTTTTGTGCTAAAACTCTTTGTTCCTGTTCTTTTTGTTGTTGTTGTTGTTGTCATTTTCTGCATACAGTGGCAGCAATAGCTATGGTCTATTCTTGTGTGGCCTGTTTTTGGTGCTTTAGGCACTTTTTTTGTCTCTTTTTTATGGACTCTGAGTACATTGCCTTATAATTTGTCTGTTTTAACAACTTTTGACATCTTGCTTTAACTTTAAAAAAAAAAAACTGTGTTTCTCTCTTATGATTGTCTGTTGTTGATTGTCCAAGGAAAATCTATTGCTGTATTGTTGCTGTTATCATCATTCCTTAGTTTGTAATCTATTGCTGTACTGTTACTGTTGCCATCATCCTTAGTTTGTAGCCAGGTCTCTCTTGTAAATGAGTCCTCGAGGCTCAATGAGATTAACCTGCCTAAAATAAAGGTTGAACATAATGTGGCTATAGTACGGGTGAGACTTCCTCCTCCTGCTGTGGGACTTTGGTGCGGGCGCTGTGCAACCTTCTGCAGTTTTTCCACCGGAGATTCTCTGGATGGAGACCTCACTTAAAACCAATGTTGGGAGCAGAAGCCGCCATGCATAAGGAAGCGAGGAAGATGTGGTGGTTTTGACCAGAGGCTGAAGCGGAGGGGGCTCCTTCATTTGCTGCTTCCAACCATTATGTTGTCAAATGTCCAATCACTCTGTGGCAAACTTCAGGTTAATGTGAGGTGTCTGGAGGAGTACATACCTGTGAGTATTTTGGCACTGACAGAAACTTGGCTCAGTGATCCGTCCATCCATCCATCATCCATCCATTATCTTTACCCCCTTCTTCCTTCGTGGGGCTTTTGGTCCCATCTACTCTCCTACACACGTGTCACAAATTAAAGCTAAATGTGTTGTGGAACCAACTTCCAGTTTCTGTCCGTGAGACTGACACATTGTCCAGTTTTAAGACTGGACTTTCATTTTTGATAAATCCTATAGTTAGGGTTGGCTTGTTATGCTGCTATAGGCTTAGACTCTTGGAGGACAAATTGACCTCATTTCCTTAAATTAATTGTTAAAATTTAATAGTTTTCATTTTAAACTGTTTCTATCTTAACATGTGATTCTTGACGTGCCATTGTGTATCTGTTCCTCTCAAACCCAGCCGGTCAAAGTAGGTGGCCGCTTGTCCTGAGCTTGTTCTGCTAAAGGTTTCTTTCTCATGAGCAAGTTTTTCCTTTCCACTGTCGCCTTCATGCTTGCTCGAGATGAGAGTGTGTGATGAAGCAGTCTACTCTTCAGATAAGTGGTGCTAAATTATTATTTTATATGAACGTTGCTGTTAACTTGTTATTTTTACATATGAATTTTTCTGTTCAGTGCCCTGAGATGACTTCTGTTGTGACTTGGCGCTATATAAATAAACTGAATTGAATTGAACTGAATTTAAACAATGTTTCTAAACTCTAAATGCTCTAAAAGAGCACAGCATGTCATGATCGCCACTCTCTCTGCCACACTCACTTCTCTGCTGCAGAGCGGAGATCATGACATGCTACTGGAGGGAGCTTCTCCCTGCACACAGGTGCAGCAGGAGCTAAATAGTTTTAAATAATGTATTTTAAATTAAAAAAATTCATGCCGATCTTGAGGCTCATCCATCAATCAGCCCATTATGTGTCATGTCCAATCTTGCTTTGAAAAACCATGAAAAAGCGAGTCTGTGAAAGTCAAACCACAAAGTAGTGAGGGACTACTGTGATTGATTAAGCTAAACTAAATATTATCAATGTCCTAGACCTTTTTAGTGTAAATAACTTTTATCAGTCTGCCAATGTACTTTGGTCCCTCAAATGCCAGTAAATTGCATTTGTTCAGATGCACAACGGAGAAACGATAAGCAAATAACGTTTCATGTTTTACTGGAACCCATTGTTTTTGTTTGTTTAATACTGGATTTTAAAGTATTAGTTGTGGTTATAGATCCTAAACTCTATTCAAAACCACATATAGCAAATATCAAAATGAAATTATCTAAGTCTTTCAGAATTTTGTACTGTATAAGAGAATTATTGGAACTGAAATGCTTATATTGAATGGTACAACTTACCTGTAATGCCATAAATGCTATAAATGGTTGAATGAATGCGAATTTCATATAAAATAAATATAGTCAATATCATTAAACGTAATAGAGCTGTTACAATAATCCATAAAACTTTGTTTAAACATAAAAACAATGCTTTGTATGTTCTAGATCTTAAAAATTTACATTTGTTGTGTATCTACAACAATGGAAATTATTTTTCAGGTTGTGAACAAGTCTTTAAAAAAGACTAATACAATTTAAGAGGGTTATTTTTATTTTTATTTAGTCCATGTATCATCTGGAATGTAGACGTGTTTGAGTTCTTGGAGTCAGTATCTTGGATGGTTTTAGTGGTGAAATGAAAACTAAGAAAATTAGTATTTCAGTTTAAAAAAATATTTAAAATCCAAATTATTGGATATAACGTAAATGTATTAAGATTGTAAATCATCTAAGATTAGTGAAATTATTTAATGAGTATGTAAGTAAATAGGCTATGACTTCAGCGTACTCATTTCGCAGTTGATGTGTGTTGTTGAAAAAATGATTGATTTTAATTGCATAATTGAAAATAAACAAAACTATTTAAACATTCTGACATGCTTTTCATTGGGGGAGATAGAAGAAGAGGTACAACCCACTGCCAGTTGAGGAAAATAAGAGTCCCGATCTGAGAGAAAGCATTTACAGCAAAGATGGGATCAGGCGGGAGAGTGTGTTGGGTTCAGCTGTGGCTCATGGCCACGCTGACATTTTTCTTTCAGATTTGCCCAAGTGCTGGATCACCACTGTAAGTAGACCTCATTGACCCATTTCTCCTTGATGCATCATTATTTACATGTTGTCCTGTTAGATACTGATAATGATATGTCTTTAATAACAAACTACATACCAGTCACACATTTGTTTGGCAATATATTGCTTCACAGCCAATATCATTTAATGAAACACGTATTATTACATAATTAAAATGTGCAACATTAAATACTATGGTAGTTCTACTGCATGAAAATTTACACATTTAAAAGTTAGCTTTCCTTTTCCTTTAAAATATTTTAGCATTTTCTATTAAAACAAACATCAATGGCCAATTTTATTCCTCAAAATGTCATATTTTCATATTTCTGCATACCATCAGGTGGTTTGGCCAAACCAACTGAAAGACAAGATTACCAGTAATAAAAAGAACATGCTGTTCTACAGCGTTTAAATTTAACGCTTTAACTCATTTCTAATACTTGTATTTTTAACATCTACTTTTATCTGTGTACATTTCTAATTACCAACACCCTAACATCAGCAACAATCAAGTTTTTTTTTTTTTTTTGTTTTGTTTAAGAGTTGAGCGTACAATATTATAGACTACTGGTAAATATTGGCAAATTTCGCCTTTTGTGTAAGGGAACCTAAAATGTGAAAATGTAAAAAATAAACAAATAAATATTGCATATGTATATTTTATTGTGACTTTGCTCAATGATGCCTTTCACCACAAACCTCAAACGGACCTGAAAACAAACCAGAAATGTTGTATTGACCCAATTCTGGCAGATGGTCTATGCCAGTAATAAATGACCCATTACTGTCTGGATAAATATTGAACTCCACAGTCTTTCCTCTTTTTTGAAAGCCAACTATGTTTGATTTTATTCATTCTTCTTTTTTTAGCAACATTATTAATGTTCTAAAATCACATGAATTGATTTGTTTAGCCTGCCCATGTTAGTCATTAATTAAAATTAGTGAGCACTGTAAAAAATGTGTAATGTTGCCTGACTACCTCCTTTAATTTAGATTATAAGGAAGTTGTAAAAGGAGTGTGTGAGAAGGACTACTGTTGAGGTAATGTGTATTTTTATACTCCCTATGCTCCATAATTTTACTTAATTAATATAAACTTTATAGCTTTTTCTGCTTCTTTACTGTTATTGTGAATGACATTAAAATGTTACATCATCCTTTTCAGTACTGTATATGTATTATAATCAGTCTTGATGTGACTGGTCAGTAAAGAGAGGAGGCAGCTGTGGATGAGTGGTTAGAGCAGTTGTCCTGCAATGCAAGAGTTGGGGGTTTGACTCCACCAGCAGTCGCATAAAGCTGGGGTTCTGATAACAGCTCAACAGAGCGAAGGGGGAGGGTGGAGACTGGCGCCTGGGGGGGTTCTACAAACTAACAACTTACTACAGGAAGCTCATAACAGGTCAGAGCCTCAGACAGGTGAAGGCATTGATAAGTTTGTACTTGTAAATACATTGATCTTGTCATCGCTGACTGTTCTCCAATGCTTTGTAAATAAATATGAAGAGGCCTATGCCCGACTGTTTTGGGAATCTCTTTTTTTCCACGACACTACCCAAACAAATTATTCAAAGATGTAAAATGAGTTAATCCTTACTTCTATATTTTTAACTTCTTCAGAAAAAATAGACATGACCAAACATCCAACCAACTCCAAGTGAAGATGTGGTTTTGTCTTCTTCTTCTTCTTCTTTCGGCTTTTCCCTTTTCATGGGTCGCCACAGCGAGTCATCTTCATCCACCTCACTCTGTCCTCTGCATCCTCTGTCCTCACTCCAACTACCTCTATGTCCTCTCTAACTGCATCCATATAT
>JARVGS010000548.1:9671069-9681965 GCA_031762315.1 Hypsolebias antenori | reverse complement strand
CACTGCCATCAGAAGAGTCCTCCTTGCGTTTGGGAGCCATAATGAAGGGCTAATGGCCTACTGGGATGCTAGTGACTTCGTCCTCCTCCATACAGTACTGTATTCTTCCGCCGCCGCGTTACGACGTTTAACTTCGTAAAACCGTGGTAAAACCAACGTAAAAACCGACGTAACCGCGTAACGTGAACAATGGAGATGCGTCGAAACGTCGTAAGACGAGACCGTCGTAACCCGCGGACTACCTGTATTTTGGAATCAACCCAATTCACTGTGAACGTAGCTAATCAGCATTATCCAACACAAAATGGCTACAACCCTGTGCATTTTACAGCTACAGAGCTAAAGTTTAGTCTGGTAGTAGCTGAGAGTTATCCTCAACAGTACGTTAAGTATTAATACATTACATGAGATCTGACAATATTACATGAGGTTTAACATACGAGTTCCACCAGAATGATGCACGATATTATCAGCGTGGTATCGGTATCTGCCGATATTAGCGATAAATTTAAATATCAGACATTCCATCAAAATAACTCATTGATATAAAAGGTATTGTTTTTGTATGACAACCCAGTGACGAGGATGTCTGCAGCGCCAGCACAACGTTATGACGTCGCGCGCGCCGTTCAGTTTAGATTTGTGAAAAATTACGAATTTGCACTGTTCGAGTGTTGTCGTTGTGTTCGCGAGAGTAAATGTTGTGAATAAATTGGACATTAAACATAATCCAGGTTGAAGTGTTGCATCATTTTCAGCCCCCTTCAGGGCAATCTGACAAAGACCATGCAGAATAATGGTTTTTAATTCCACAACAGAGAAAGCTATGTAGGTCTAGGTACAAAAATATTGGTATCGATTATCAGCCAAACAAGTTTTAACATATGGAATTTCAGCCAAAAATCCAATATCGTGCATCCCTAAAAGTGACTGTTTTGTATGAAAGGCAGCGGAGAACATACATTTTTTAACGGAACGCAACACAACATACTCTGCTAATAGTTGTAACATCAGATAATTGATTTACTCCCGATGTAGTCGATTAATCTCAGCGTCTCCTCATAAAAAGCTACGTTTAATTTCACAACTTTATTACCTTACGTGTCTTTGCAGCCTCCTTCGCCGCCGCGCCAGGAGAGCGAGCCGATGGACGCTGCCAGTGAGGAAGAGGAAGAAGATGATCCCCGGAGTTCTGATCAGGAAGGGCTACCCACTGTCGCCATGACAACCGAACCAGGGCGCGTTGAGAAAACACCCGAAGATGCTGTGATCCTGGGATCGTGGAAGGAGGAGGGTCCCCAGCAGCCGGCGGAGGATGGTGACGGTGAGTCCATGGATCTGCCGCTCGGGTTTTTCTTGTCCGCTGCCTGAATATTTTCAAAAATATGTTTTTGTTTGGTTGATTGTTTAGTTGTGACATGTGTCATTCAGGGATTAAAAGGCTCCATAACTCAAAGGATGAGCCAGTTTTGTGTCGACGTGTTACAAATGCAGCAGACGGCACTTTTTTTTTACCAGCGTCTCTCACAAGGACACAATCTGTTCTCAGTTTTTGTTGAACTGATGAACAGAAACAGCATGAAATAGTATTTTAGAGCTAACAAGCTAACAAGGCGGTTCCTAAAGAGCAGCTAAAGAAATAGCATCTGCTAAAATGCAACTTGAACAGTAAGTGCTGACTGAAATGTGCTGAAGCAGAAAGTGGTTTGTTCAAGTTAAAACGATCACAAAAGCTAAATTTAGCAGTAGTAAAATGCTAAGACCAGCAAAACAGTAGCTTAAAGCTAATTTTGTCAAAATAAATGCTACAACCCAAAATTAGCAAACAGTAACTAAAAGATTATTAAAAAAAGAAAAGGTTGATTATGTTATCTAGCTGTTTTTGCTACTAATCTAGCTGTTTTTGCTACTTTTTTTGCTATCTTATTTTAACTTGTTAAAAAAATCTGCATGCCTCTTTTATAATTGTCTATTGTTGTCGCTGTTGTCATCATTCTTTGTTGAAACCAGGTCTCTCTTGTAAGTGAGTCCTCGAGACTCAATGGGATTAACCTGCCTAAATAAAGGTTGAAAGAATGATTGAAAATTACGAAAAATATATCACTGCTAAAATTGGCAAATAAGTAGCTAAAAGCTAAAACAAACAAAATAGTAGCTAAATGCTAAAATTTGCTAAACTAAAACCTAACGTTTGTCAAATAATATAGTGTAAAATATTAATATTGACAAACAAAAATAAGCAAAAAAAAAAGCAGCAGCTAAAAGCTAAAATAATCAAATAAATGCTTAAATTGATCATTAGCAAAACAGCATCTAATTAGAAAATTTAGCGAAATATGAGCAAAAAGCTAAAACTAGCAGAACAGTAGTTGTAGCTAAAATTAACCAAACGAATGCCAAAAGCATTAGCCAAACAATACCTAAAAGCCAAAATTAGAAAAACAACATCTAAATGCTAAAATTAGCAAAACAGTGGCTAAAAGCAGCTATATTCTCCAACGGACTAGCTAACAGCTACAATTAGCAGAACAGTAGCTAAATGTTAAAAGTTAGAAGGCAAATGCCAAATGATCAAAGTAGCTCAACAGTCACACTATTAGATTCAAACTTCACAGAAATATAAATTTCATATACTGTGGATAGTTCTGCCCACTTTTTTATTAGTATTTTTATATATATTAAGGCTTTATAAACTCTTCCCACACACTTGCAATGTTCTAAACTCTTAAACCTACGTCATTTTAACAACATGTTACTAAATTTTACTTACTAGCTCTGCAGAACAGCAGCAGCTCTGGTTCCGGTCCAACCCTGTTTTATTCCAACTCTTTTCGTTTCTGCAGACCTATCCTGCAGCGATGAAGCCCACAAATCAGTCCTCTAAACTCTGAAACCTACTCATTTTAACAACATACTTTAATGTAGCTACTAAATTTTACTTGCAAGGGCTCTGCAGAACAACAGCGGCTCGGTTCCGTCCGATCCGACAGATGAAAAAAGTCCCGGTGCAACTTGATGTGTGCGTGCTGCTGCTCCAGGAACGACACTCCGTGCACAAAGCAAGGGATTTAATCCACCACCTCTGGCCTAGTCCGGACCAGCACCGCGCAACCAGAACCTGACTGAACCCCTCAGCCGTCTTGTCACCTGCAGCTCCCAGGATCCGGGTCACACTGAGTCCAGATCAGCTGCAGCCCAGCTGCTCGGCAGTGAAGATACAACTTGAAGGATGAGTTCAGCTTCAGGATTATTTGAACTTTCCTGACAGTCCGGTGAGCTCATCCTCACAGAACTTCTGATTTGAGCTGCAAAACTTTCCCTTCATTTGCAGCAAGCAGCGGTTGAAAGCGCTGTTGACTTCTGGGAAGTGAACTGATGGCTTCTGGGTAACGTAGTTCTTTAGACTGGCAAAACAGCATAAGCTTAATAAAGAAAACTACAAAATGGTGGCGCATTTTAAATTTTTATTTATTTTTTTGGAAAACATGTACAGTGCCGTACGTCCACAAACTGCGATAGAGCGAGTCCGTGAAAGTCGAACCACGAAGTAGCGAGGGACTACTATTATGTTATGTTTTATGTTACCCCTCACTTCGTTGCAGTTGCTGGCTCCTCGGAGACGTCAGTGCTTGATTTTCTCCCAGAATCTCGGTCTCCACCTGCTGAGGGATCCTCGCTGTCGCAACTTAACGGTGCACACGTGGAGAAGAAAGCGATTTCCTCTGATCATTTACATTCAGAAACACGAGTGAGTACACACACACACATTTCTCAAATTCTTGTTCAATTACTGGTACCAACCCTGATAATGATCATCATCACTTACCATCATAAACCAAATAAACCACACTAGTCTGTAAAATGTTTACACCTCTCCAAGTTTTTATGTTTTCCTTCTAAGGAGTCGGGCTTTTTTTTATTTATTATTATTATTATTGGCAATCTTTCACAAAGGCCCGACAGCATATTATGTAGCGTGTGCTAGAAAAAAAATGATGAATGTGCACAAGTGGAGGAGAAATAAACATTATTTACAGCAGATGGACTGCATCTGAAAGTGTTACCTTCAAAAAATAAGGAAAAATTAATCCGTCCTTCAGATGGTCATCGACCATAGGCCAGGCTTTTAACGTATGAACTCAGCCATTGCACCTGGCGGTGCTCCCTCCACCTGCTGGGATTCATCACTCCGCGCTGCCTCCGACACGCAAAAAAGAAAAACTTCTTCTAGTCTTATAAACAATTTAACTCCTACCCACTTGACCGTCTTGCACCAAAAACATCAAGGTTAATACGGTAAGTGAAAACATTTAGGCACTCCCTGCACAGCTCCAGTCCAGAAGAACACTCATCTCGAAAACCATAAACATTCTCTTTATTTCCTTCTGTGCACGTGCACGTGCACATCAGACTCCTCATCTTAGAACCTCCTCCCTCCAAGAAAGCGCACCTCGCTCAGCACAAATGGTTTGAGTGAAAGTACAATCGTTTTAAAGCAGCTGTACGACACTTCTTCATTTCCTATCTGGCAACCACGCCTGGCGTGGAAACGTCAGTGGAACCGTGTAAACTGGTTTTAATTGTGATGACTGGCCAATCATAAATGATAAACATTAAAAAAAAAAGCTCTTTCTTTGTTCCTGCTGTTTTTGTTTTAACTTTTATTGTGCCTCCACTGCACACCCACGCTACGGGTATGATCCCGATGCACTTTAAGAGTTTTGTGTGTCTCTGCCGTGCCATCGTGGTTCAGTTCCTGGCCCACTTCCAGCCTCGGGCTCAGGCTCTGGCCTGTCATGGCGACCGTCTCCATGATCCTCCATCTGCCTGCATGGACCGAACTCTAGAGGACAAATTGGTTCCGTGGAAAAACCCTGGATGTTCTGTGTCTGCCAGACCTAGTTCTGGAGGGCCGTCATCATGCTGCTAACAAGACCACACCTCCAACAGAACCATGCTGCTAACAGGACCATGTTGCTAACAGACCACATTGCTAACAAAACCACGGTGCTAACAGAACCACGGTGCTAACAGAACCATGGTGCTAACAGAACCACGGTGCTAACAGAACCATGGTGCTAACAGAACCATGGTGCTAACAGAACCACGGTGCTAACAGAACCATGGTGCTAACAGAACCACGGTGCTAACAGAACCACACCACTAACAGAACCATGATGCTAACAGAACCACGGTGTTAACAGAACCATGGTGCTAACAGGACCACACTGCAAACAGAACCATGGTGCTAACAGACCACACTGCTAACAGAACCATGGTGCTAACAGGACCATGTTGCTAACAGACTACACTGCTAACAGAACCACACTGCTAACAGAACCATGGTGCTAACAGGACCATGGTGCTAACGGAACCACACTGCTAACAGAACCATGGTGCTAACAGAACCATGGTGCTCACAGAACCATGGTACTAACAGAACCATGGTGCTAACAGGACCATGTTGCTAACAGACCACACTGCTAACAGAACCATGGTGCTAACAGAACCACGGTGCTAACAGAACCATGGTGCTAACAGGACTAACTTTGGTTTCTTAAACCACTTTGGCTGTGGCTGCCTGCCTGGGAGGAGTTAGAGTTGCATTCGGGCCTAATAAATCTGGCCCAGACTGGACCGAGCACATAGGTTTTTTTTTTTCCCCGAGCCCTACCTGGACCCAACGGAAGAGGGCCGAACCCGGAATTAAAAAAACAACTTTTTTTGTGTAATTATGCTTTTACTGTTTTTGTAAGCAAATCAGTTTGACTTGTTAGTTTTAAAAATGTAAAGAAAGGAAGATACAGTATAAGATTTATTTTTATTAACAAGTCACCAAATGGATATTAACATACAAAATGAATAACCTAAAAAACTCTACTGTAAAGATATGCTGTTATAGAGATGAACAAAAATATTCATCCATCCATCATCTTTTACCCGCTTCTTCCATTTTGGGTCACGGGGGTCGCCGGTGTCCATGTCCAGCAATCACTGTGCGAGGGGCGGGGTGCACCCTGGACAGGTAACAAAAATATTTTTAAAGAAAAATTATTTTGAAAAATATAGAACAAGGCTTTTTTTAATGGAACGCTCTTTAGATTTAGTAAATTCTGCTACTTCCTTCACCGCAGATGAGAGCAGGTGCAGAATAGAAGGAAAAAACAAAAACAGTTACACTTAAAAAACTAAAAGTTAATACTAATAATAAATAAATAAATAAGTAAATAAATAAATAAATAAATAATAAAGTTAATAAAAACTTCTTGCCTTAATTTAATTCTGTTTTTTCAAATGCAATTCCGTTTGCCACTTCCGCTTTGGTTTAATGTTGTTTTTGTTTGTTTGTTTGTTTGTTTTTTCAAATGTTGTTCATTTACACCTTCGGGCCACTATATTTTACTGGTCATTGCGATTATTTATCACCCAGAGGAGTGGTTTACTTTAGAGAAAATCAAGAGGAACATTCCTGCTGAACTGTAAAAAAGGTTTCGGGTGTTTAAGACACTTCAGCACTCGACTGGAGGTGACTCATGCTTTTTGGCAAACGTACCCACCGGTGCACTTCATACCTTCCGCATCATCATTCACGCTCCCTCAGCAGATGTCCTGCTGCAGTTCTGTCTTAACGCTTCTGGGTGCAGCCACCCTCCCTCGTCCTTCACTTTAGAATGAGGTCCCTGACGCGCTCACTATGATCAGCTCTGTCTCTGCATTTACTTTGACCGTTTGTCTTTCACCTCCAGAGTCCCGCGCAGCACGATGAAACAAACCACACGTCCTCAAGCCTCAGCAGTGAGTTCTGTTCGAAGATTTTCAAAACCAGTGTGGATTTGTGCTGGTGTTGGGTGCTGACGACAAATATTTCCACTTTAGGCTTGCAGTGTAAGACAGAGGTCGGCGTGTCTTCCTGCATGCTTACGCCCACCGCGTCCCCGAGGGACTCCGGCGTGTCCGAAGAGCAAGGCACCGACGACGGCAGTGGAGGGTGAGTACAGCAAAGGCGGGAAACATCAATTTTTCATGTACAGAAGAAAAGCTCATGCAGATTATCAGAAAAGATGGATGTAAATTGTTTTGGTTTTTTTTTGTTGATCATGTTTTACTGTTTTTCTGTTTGTTTGTTTGTTTTTTTCTCGTGGTGTTCACAACAAACCAAACGTCTGGGAACTGTACAAAAAATTACCATATTTTTCAGACTATAAGGCACACTTAAAATCCTTTAATTTTCTTAAAAATCGACAGTTAATAAGGCTGAAATTAGCAGAAATTACCAAGAAAATTTTGATTTAATCTGAAAACGCCTGAAATTAGCTTAAAAAAAGGGTCGAAAAGCTAAAAAGGTAGAACAAGTTTAAATTGGCAGAAGATAGTAGAAAGAACATGTTTGCTGAAAGAAGCAGAAATGAGAACAAAAAGTGGAAATTATCTGGAAAAGAAGCTGAAATTAGCAACAACAACAACAAAAAAGCTGAACAGTAGCTAAAAAAGCAGAAAGAAGCTGAAATTACCAGAAGGAAGTGGAGAGAGCACGCTTGCTGAAGTAAGAAATTAAAATTAGTGCAAAAATCGTGGAATTAGCTGAAAAGGCTAAAATTAGCATGAAACAGCCATATTAGCTGAACTAGTAGAAAAAGCTGATACTGGCAGAAATCAACTGAAGGGAGCATAACAAGCTGAAATTGGCAGAAAGAAGTTAGAAGAAGCACAAAAATGTTGTAGTTAGCAGAAAAAATATGAAAGGAGCCCAAAACAGCTGAAAAAAACCAGCTTTAAATTTAAATTTGCACAAGGAAGCTGAACGAAGCTGAACCAGAACGAAATGTGAAAGGAGCAGTAAAAGGTTGTGAACACATCTAAAGATGTGAAGGGTATAAAATTAACTCAATTCATTTTCTGACGAAAAAATGGCAGAAAAGGCCAAATATTTCAAAAAGCTAAAGCTGCACCAACACCAAACGTCATAGCAGGATTGTCCTGAAAGAGCTGAACGTTTTGATCCATGATTTGATGAAATAGCTTGAAAACTGCAGGATGAGGATCATGCCGAAAAATGTACGGAAGAAAAATGGATCACAGTCATGTGAATAATTCATAAATATTCACACAATGATTAGAGAGTTTAATACAGCTTTTAAAAGTCATCGTATTCTCCTAATGACGTAGCAATGACATCACCAGTTGGCTTTCTGTCTGAGATATAATTAGTCTGATTTTGTGTCTTTTAGACCTCGTTATGTGTCAGTCATTTTAAACAGGACATGAATCATACAAAAGTATTTGCAGCAAAAAGCTCTAATTAAACACTAAACTTTAATGTCTCCTCTTCATTTTTGTAACAATCCTACTTCCTCTTTTTTCCTTAGACTTCTGAAGTCCGAAGGCGTCAGAGGGAGCCCAGTGGACTGGACCGTGTCTGACGTGGTCCATTATTTCACAGCTGCAGGTTTTCCTGAGCAGGCCTCGGCCTTCAGGCTGCAGGTGAGCCTGTCATCCTCTAAACAACCACTAGAGGGCGCCTCAGGTATTTTAGCTTCCAAAGTTTCAGCTTTCCTCCAGATCACTGCTTTGCTTTCTCGTTAGGAAATCGATGGGAAGTCTCTCCTCCTCATGCAGCGCAATGACGTTTTGACCGGCCTGTCGATCAAACTTGGCCCCGCCCTCAAGATCTACGAGCGTCACGTAAAGGTTCTGCAGAAAACACACTTCGAGGACGATGACTGCTAACAGCAACGCAGAAAATACACTCAGACTGTTACATTTATATTTATATTCAGCTCAGTATGGAAATGCATGCATGCTATACAGAATAATCCTCTTCACTTCTCATCTGCTGTAAAATCACACACATTCGGACCTCTAACATCGGTCTAAAGATTACAGCGATGTGGAAGAGATTTTTTTAGGCAGAAATGATTTTTCTATTAAATAAAGCACAAACGTTGGATGAGGAAAGCAAGAACTTTTTTATTTGCAGGCCTTAAAGGTCTCGTTGGGTTTCTCCATGTAGAGCATGTCGGACAAATCAATAATTTAGACGAACTGGACTGAATCCATATTTACAAAAGCTGGAGTAAAGAGTTACCATCGCATTTATTCTGCCTTGCAAAAGAAGATCTGTCGTTCACGCAAGAGGAGAGTCCAGGGAATAAAAAAATCAATTCCCCTCGATGTTTGAAAGGCCGTTAATTGTTTTGAATTTTATTGTCTTGTATGAATAACTGAACTGTTTATAATCTGATCTGGTGTATGCATCATTGTATAAAAACCAAATAACTAAAGAAAAAAGGGAAATGCAATCAAGTAAGTTAGTTGTTGTAAGTTGACTCAATCTTCTTATAATATATTCATAAACTTAATTTTCTAACTAAACCGCTGATTACCGTTTAACTCAGCTGTATTCACTCAGAAAGTCCTACTTAAAATAAAAACAACTCCACGTGGCGTCTAATTTAAATGCGCAGGAGTCGTCACCCCGTCAGTTCTTTACCTGCTTTAAAAATTAGAAAGTGCATTCTCTCAAAAATGTTTGCTTGAATTCACAGTGAATGTTTCTTGAATCAGTTTAAACTAGAGAAATTAAATTTCCTGCGAAAATGCAGTGTGAATGCTCTTTTGCTGAAAAGCAGCTAAAATGTAATTGAAATGGAAGAATAAGCCTCATTTAGGAAAATTTAATATGAACAGGCCAATCCAGTCACTTTCACACCGATCAGGAGTTTCATCCATGTCACCAGAGTGGCTCTTCTGTGTCTCAGACCACCGCCACCAGCTGGTAAGGTGCGTGACGTCAATTTGAGCCCCGCCCACTGAAACCGTTACTGAAAGGGGCTACTGAAACAACGTGTACCGTACCGAGTTGAGTTGAACCGTGCTGTACCGGTACTAAGAGGTACTGTGGAAAAGAGGCATAACAAAGACCCTAACCAGCCCCTATTCTGAGGAGTGATAGAGCAATCTGCATATGTATCTAGCTTAGTTCAGCTTTACAACTCGAGCCCCGCACTTTCTCCTCGGTAGAAAGCTCCTCAGATGAGAAGCAAAACATCTTCTGTTACAAATAAAGTCCAGTCGTTTATGTCGAACTTTTTAAATTTAAGCTCCTTACTGCCTTTCAGCTAAATTTTCCGCTATCGTTTTTTTAACTTCAGCATTTTTTAGCTAATTTCTTAATTTTTGTGTTAATTTCTGCTTGCTTAAACCTAGTTCATCAAATATGTTTGCTTTCCTCTTTTTTCCTGCTAATGTATGCATGTTCTGCATTTCATCTACATTTTAGCATATTTTAGCTAATTTCAGCTTGTTTTTCAGCAAATTCTGCAATAAGCATTCATGAAATGAAATTTCTCTACTTCATAGCTCTCTCAGCTTCACAGTAAAAAGGCATTTCAACAGAAAAGTTAAAATATTTCAGCCACAGTGTCTCTGAATGCAGCAGAAGTGTTACAGCTAGCTGCTGCTGCTGCATCTGAAATTTTAATGGAAATAACCAGAAAATGTGAAATTGTCAGCAAAGTGCATGCTTTTAAAATAGCGTGAAGGGCTATGCAATTTGAGATACTGCAGTCGTTTTAAGACATCAACGATCCACTTTGATCCTGGTCCTGCTCTGACTTAGCCATTAGCTCATCAATTCAGTCAAATTTAAACTTTATTTCTCTGAACTGCGCTGAGATACTGTATTTACAGCAGGTAACATATTAATTGTTCACCCTTTCTACAGAGCAGCTATTTCTCAACTTGGTGAGGTTGAGCAATATTAAAAATAATATTTAATTTCAAAAACATCAACGCGTCCTATAAAACCAGTAAAACTTTTGCTTTTCATTCAATCCTTTGGACGAATAAACAATTATTTACGATTTGCCTCATAAATTAAAAAAAATAATAATTCAG